>JAHUTJ010042406.1:0-19277 GCA_036250325.1 Characodon lateralis | reverse complement strand
TATATATATATATAAATAGATAGACTGACACGAACCACACTCCATACCAGTAAGTGGCGGTAATGCTACTAAGTTTGTTGCCAACCGCCAATAAAACCAAGAAGAAGAAGAAGAAGACCTCACTGCCAGAGTGTTGACATTTGTGGTACAGCTCAAGCCACATTACCTTTGCCTTTGCCTTTGCCTTGACCTTGCTTTGCTCTTTGTAATTTTGGATTTGTTGCCTTGCAGGTTACCTGAACCTGACTTTGCCTTCAGCATCGAACCCTGCCTGGATTACCGTCTTCTGGAAAGAAACTATCCAGCTCCATGAGCCAAGACTCAAGCCTCCGGTTACCTCATTGGATCAAGCCAGCTGGCAGTCTCCTGATTCCTTCGTTCTGTGGATCTCCTTCTGCGAACCCTGTCCACCCTCCTCCTTCCATTGCACCAACTACAGAAACTCTTGGACCATCTATCATTCTGGCACACCAGTATTCCCAGTCTCCAGTCCCACGGGTAAACAACCTCCTGGTCTCTCCACTCCCTCTGGCAAATCTCTCCTTCAAATCAGTAAGACAGAATTATCATTTAAGAATATAGGTCCAGAGTTTCCCCTTGCTTACCGTTCTGTTTATTTTACAGTTGGTATCCCGGTTCCAGTTTCCTGCACATTTCAACATACTGTAAATAAACTCCTTACTGTTAAACTCTGTCTCCTGAATTGCTTTCTGCATGTGAGTCAAATCTGTTCGAAACATTATGACAGAACACTCTGGCCAACCCGACCCAGCAGAAGCATTCAGGAGAACTCTATCAGAACATCATCAAATCACAACTCATGACTCTTTCCTCTGTTCTCTTTTTGAACAGCAAAAACAAACTAACCAGCAGATCGAACAACTAACCTCCTTGTTTCAGCACAGCCTGAGCAACCTCACCACCCTGGCCTTAGAGGGCGCTGCGGCCTCTCCAGTCTCTCAGCAACTTCCGCAATCACGTGACGTCACTTCCCCAAATCCTGAAAAATTCTCCGGGGAGAAAGGTGATTGTAAGGGTTTCCTCCTCCATTGTACTCTTGTCTTTAATCGCTCCCCACAGTCATTTCCATTTGACTCAGTGAAAATTTCCTATGTTCTGGGGTTACTCACTGGTAAAGCCCGGAGATGGGCGGAGGCGTGTTTTTCTAACTGTTTAGATTTTGGTTGTACATTCTCTGACTTTAAGGAGGAGTTTCGACAGGTCTTTTCCTGTGAGATTGCTTTAACTGCCACTGCACAAAGATTATGGTCTATTAAACAGAGAAACCAGTCAGTGGCAGAGTTCTCCATTGATTTTCACACCCTCGCAGCAGCCTTTGGGTGGAATGGCTGTGCACTCAAAGCAGCCTTCTTCCAGTCTTTAAATGATCCATTAAAGGATGAGTTAGCATTAATCGACGAGCCCAAGACTTTGAATGGCCTATTAAATTAGTCGTCAGACTCGATAACCGAATGAGAGAGAGAAAAAGATCCCGATTTGAACGTTTCGCCCCACCTCAGTTTCACATAATACAGAAATATAACCCATGCAGATTGGGCGAACTCTGCTTTCCCCAGAGGAAAGATTGAGACGCTGCCAAACTAATCAGTGTTTCTACTGTGGCTCATTTCCTGGCTGACTGCTCTATTCGTCCCACGGGACCAAAAGGCCAGGTCCGTCAGTAAGTAAGGGGAGACTGACGGACCGTCCACTTACCCCTAGACTTTGTTTACCCGCCACAATAATTTCACACTGCCCTTTTCAGAACCTTTCTGCCCTTATTGACTTTGATAGTGATCAGAACCTTATTGATCAGAGGTTAGTTAATGAAGCACAGATCGAGCCTGAGCCACTTCCTGCACCCCAGTTAGTGTCCTCATTAGACGGACAAAATTTACTACGAATTACTCATCATATCAAGCCTTTGATATTAATCCTTTCTGGAAATCATAGGGAGGAGATTTCTTTTTTTTTTTGTGTTTCCCATTGCCTTAAATTCCATTGTTTTAGGTTTGCCTTGGCTCAAAAATCACAATCCTCACATTAACTAGGCAGAAAACTGAATTGAATCCTGGTCCACTAACTGTCATTCCTCTTGCCTACAGTCAGCAGTCGCCTCACTCCCCTCTGATTCAGCTACTGCAGTAAATGAGATTTCCGATCTTTCAAACGTCCCTCCTGAGTACCATGATCTGAGGTTGGTGTTTAGCAAATCTAAGGCTTTATCACTGCCTCCACATAGACCTTATGACTGTGCCAAAGACTTGCTTCCAGGAGCCCCCCTGCCTTCCAGTAGGCTTTATAATATCTCAGGACCTGAGAGAAAGGTTATGGAGGATTATATTAATGAGTCACTGGTAACTGGGTTAATTCGCCCCTCCTCTTCTCCACTCGGAGCAGGTTTTTTTTTTGTAGGAAAGAAGGATTTCTCACTCCGCCCTTGTATCGACTATAGGGGATTTAAATCAAATTACTGTAAAAAATAAGTAGCCTCTTATACTCCTTTCCTCGGCCTTTGAACCAGTTCATGGCTCAACCATCTTTTCTTAGTTAGATCTCCGTAATGCCTGCCACTTAGTTAGGATCCGCCAGCGGGACAAATGGAGGACCTCCTTCAAGACCCTGTTGGGCAATTTTTAATACTCGGTTATGCCTTTCGGACTGTGTAACGCACTAGCAGTGTTTCAGTCACTAATTAATGATGTCCTTAGAGACTTTTTGAATGTTTTTATTTTTGTCTACCTTGATGACATCCTGATTTATTCTAAGGATATTAAAGAACCAACTCGTCACGTCCGTTTAGTCCTCCAGAGACTTTTGGAAAATAGACTTTTTGTGAAAGCTGAAAAGTGTGAGTTTCATAAGACATCAGTCACATTTTTTGTCTACATCCGGAGGGTGGACAGGTTCGCTCGGACCCCGAGAAGATCAAGGCAGTTCTGGAGTGGCCTGTCCTAGACTCCCGCAAACAGTTACAACAGTTTCTTGGATTTGTGAACTTTTATAGGAGGTTCATTAAGAACTTCATCTTAATAGCTGCCCCTCTCACCGCATTGACCTCCACTAAAGTAGTATTTACCTGGACACCAGAGGCAGATAAGACTTTTCGGACTTTAAAAAAGAGGTTTTCTCAGGCTCCCATATTGGTTCACCCTGACTCCTCCAGACAGTTTATTTTGGAGGTTGACGCCTCAGATACAGGGGTTGGAGCTGTACTTTGTCAGCACTCTTCCTCTGATGGAAAACTCCACCCATGTGCCTTCTTTTCTCGTCGCCTAAAAAACACTGAGCAGAATTATGATGTGGGAGATAGAGAGCTACTTGCAATCAAGTTAGCTCTCGAAGAATGGAGACATTGGCTAGAGGGTGCAAATCAACCCATCTCAGTATGGACCAATCATAAGAATCTGGCTTACTTGCAATCAGTCAAAAGACTTAACTCACGCCAATCACGTTGGTCATTGTTTTTTTCTCGTTTTGATCTCACCATCTCTTACAGGCCTGGCTCCAAGAACCTCAGACCAGATGCTCTTTCCCGGCTTTACTCACCAGACACCACAGAGAAAGAGGCAGAACCCATCGTACCATCCCACTGGACTTTTGGAGCCGTAGTTTGGGAGGTGGAGGATCTGGTAAACCAAGCCCAACATAACGAACAAGACCCAGGCACTGGCCCTACCAACAGGATTTTTGTTCCCACATCTGTTAGGTTTAGGTTAATCCGTTGGTTTCACACATCGAAATTCTCAGGTCACCCAAGGGTTAGCAGAACCATCTCACTCATCTCCAGGCAATTTTGGTGGCCATCCCTTCACAGGGATGTTAAAGAGTATGTGCAGGCTTGCTCAATCTTTGCCAGACAAAAATCGAGCAACCAGCCTTCTTATGAGTTGCTCCAGCCTCTGAGCACTCCCAAATGCCCTTGGTCTCACATTGCTTTAGATTTTGTAACTGGGTTACCCATATCAAAGGGAAATACGGTCATTCTCATGATAGTAGACCGTTTTTCTAAGTCCTGCCACCTTCCATTAAAGAAACTTCCATCTGCCTTCCAAATGGCCCAGCTGTTAGTTCAGCATGTTTTTCGCCTCCATGGCATACCTCAGGACATTCTGTCAGATCGTGGTCCCCAATTCATATCCGCGTTTGGAAACACTTTTGATTGGCTCTTGGAGCCAAAGCCTATCTGACATCTGGTTACCAACCCCAATCTAATGGTCAGACTGAACGCATGAACCAACAGATGGAGTCCATACTCAGATGCATGACCGCTACAGAACCTTTGGACTGGTGTATTTATCTCCCCTGGGTTGAATACGCTATCAATTCCCAAATCTCATCAGCTACTGGTCTCTCACCCTTTGAGGTATCCATGAGCTACCAACCTCCTCTGTTTCCCGTGGATGAAAGGGACATAGCCGTAGCATCCGTTCGTCACCATATATGTCGATGTAAACGAATTTGGGGTAACGCTACCAGAGCCCTCCTTCGCACAGCAGACCAAAATAGGAAGTACGCTGACCGCAGACGGCGGCCTGCTCCAGCGTACAGTCCTGGCCAAAAGGTTTGGTTGTCCTCTCAGGACATCCCATTGAAGGCTATGTCCAAGAAACTGTCTCCTCGCTTCAGTGGTCCCTACACTATTGACTCAGTCATCAGTCCCTCTGCTCTTCTTCTGCACCTGCCTTCCAGCCTACATATCCATCCTGTGTTTCATGTGTCCCAAGTCAAACCTTTCGTTTCCAGTACTTCTTATGTAACAAGGTCCAATTAGGGGAACACATATCAAGTAAATGACTGCAGGCCTCCATTTTCTAATGCATGTAAAATGTTCTTCGTGTATTAGTAGCAAGAATGACTCCTTGAGTTGAATGACTTCAAATAGCATGTTTGTATCAATGGTTTCAGATTGTCATGCCTTGAATGCCTAGATTCAACAAGGATTTTGAACTTGGACCCATTTAATTCTCTTACTACTTTAATGAGCTGCTTAATGTCAGGACAAATATTGATATAAAAATGTATGCAGATGATGCAGCTCTTTAGTCCTGCAAAAGACATCAAGGGAGCTGCTCTGATTTAAACCTTTGCTTTGATTCATGTCTACTCAACACTAAATAGATTGCATTTATGATGTTTTCAAAACAGGCCACAGAAGTAACAAAGACATGTTTATGCATCATGAAATGCTGCAGACTGTGAACAAGCTAAAATATTTGGCAATTATTTAAGTTCTACAAAGTCTTTCAAATGCTATAAATAGCTCATAAACACTATAAAAATGTAAGCTCCACATTTTCAGACAAAGAACATCCTTGACTGAAGGTTCCCTCTTGATGTATTTACTCTCTATGATAGTCTCACAAATATATTACTGTATAATGAGCTGGTCCTTCACATGACATATTAAAACCTGTTGAATCCTGTTTTAAAAAGGCTTTATAAATACAAGACAAGGAACCTCTAAGTTATCATGATTCCAGTATACTGTTCAAATGCAAAGATTTAGCTTCAGGTTTTTCTGTTTTTAACTTTAAACTTTGCTGCTTAATGACCAAATATCACAAGGTTGAACCCCACCATTATTAGGTCAATACATTATATTCAGAAGAACTAATAAATATACAAGATGCATCACAAGAGCACTTAGCAGAAGAAACAGTGAAATGCTTTTCAGAAAATACGCCTTCAGTAAAAACACAATAACGGTTTGGAGACTGCTGAACATTTTATCACATTTAGTCAAGGAATGTTCTAATCAGTCTGTGTTTAGGAAAACTCTGCACTCACATCTATTGTCTAAATAAATATAAAGGACACAATGTTATGTGGTTTAAACCTCCACTACTCAAAACATTGACAGACATAATGCACTTTATAACAGGTAATTTGCAATGAGGAGTTTATACAAATGTAATAGAGTAATGTTGAATGTAATGTTGTTTACACTTGTTCTGTATTTAAGTGTGCTTTTTGTGAATAACATCAACCTGGCTTGAGAAAATGGATGCAAATTAGCCAAAGGCTAAATCAGACACATTTACATGTAAATATTAATTTAGGTGTGGTGTCACAGTTAAACAAAATTAAATTAGGTTAAATTAAATTGATAACAGTCTGCACCGTAGCGCAGTTGGTAGCACTATTGCCTTGCAGCAAGAAGGTCCTGGGTTCGACTCCCATCTGGGGGTCTTTCTGCATGGAATTTGCATGTTCTCCACATGCATGCGTGGGTTCTCATTGGGTACTCTGGCTTCCTTCCACAGTCCAAATGAGTATGTGCATGGTTGTTTGTCCTGTATGTCTCTGTGTTGCTCTGCTATGGATTGGTGACCTGTCCATGGTGTACCCTGCCTCTTGCCCATACACTGCTGGAGCATCAGTTCCCCTGTGACCCACTATGGAATAAGCAGTATAGAAGATGAATGCATAAATGAATACCTTTCATTAAATCAAAATAATTCAGCTTAAAAACTGCAATACCATTAAACAAAAATTTTTGTAATATTTTTATTATGAATTTACCAGGTACCACTAGTATCGGTAATCTCTAGTTTGGTTTAGAGATTAAATGATCCCATTCACATCCTGCCCAAATTCGAGGCTTTAGTGGACTCCCAATAACACCTCAAACAACTGAAATCTGTCTGTGGCAATCTGTCAGTATCCCTCGCCTTTCTTACCTTACTACAAGCTACTATTTAAAATGACATGTACATGTCTTAAAGCACCTGTCGCTGCTGATATGTTCTGAAACTACATTAGCACAAATCTGTTATGAGATGGTTTCATTTCATGCATGTGCTATATTGAGTTCTAGTGTTTGTTTTTTCTTCAGAATGATAAACAGGAGGAAAAATTCTGTCAAATCCATGATTGCCGGAAGCTTTCACACTTGTGTCATCCACAGTGGTGCCAGGAAAAAAATGAAGCTATGCTTCATCCAAAATAGGAGGTTTAGCTTGTCACAGTACGGTGACATAATGTGTTGAACATCATTATGGTAATGAACATTCATTCTCTGTCATCAGCACCTTCTGTGTGCCTGTCCTTTGAATGTACTTTCCTGAATGTAACAGTCTCTGACAGTCTTATTTATTGCATTCCACAGCAAGGCTATTTCTGGAAATCACTTAAAAAAATTCTGCTACAGAGAACATCTTGAAAATTTATGTCAAAGCACCATCTCACAATGTATTATGGGGTATTATGGGAAATAAACCGCCTTGAAAGTAATAACTTCTACTGATGTCTGCAAGCCTTGTCCCTTTTGTTGCCTCTGAAAAAGTATTATTACATGCTTTCAGAGTGAGAGATGACGGATCTTAAAAATTAAAAGCACAAACATGGTGCAGCAGAGCACAACATCTCAAAATGAGCTGAACAGCCAGTTTAAATCTAGCATGAAATAAGGTATTCATTCCCTGATTGCATATGCCCCGCTCATTGACAGATTGGGTCACCTCTGCACCTTAACAACCTGTAATGTTTCAAAACCCCTGCAATCATATGGCACTGATGCATGACAATATTATCATTTAAAAGCCCCTTGTGCACTCATCTTACCTGAGAACAAATGGCAGATACTCTCACCTCTGGAGGAATAAGAATTCATTCAGTTTACACTCAGAGATTCTTAACAAAAGCCACTGTGCTGTACTGAAACTTGGCATAATTACAAGTTCTTCCAAGCAGAATGATTTAATGACTTTCATGAAATGTGGTTCTAAAGACCAAAGTGCATGAACAACTTTAGCTGGCACTAAAACCAACAGCAGTAGGAGCTTTGGTTTGTGTAGATCTGGCTTGCAAACTGATCCCAAAACATTATTACATCAGCAGACATGCAGAGCATAGGCACATCATTCAAACTTTTTGATATGTTACTTGATATCTACAGTTGCCTTAGTAACACATACAAAACACACAACAGATATTAAGTGTTATCCACACAGCTAGAGCTAACAGAATTTTTAGTATCTTAGCAACACTTTACATTCATTTGAAATATAAGTGTTGTTTCTATTAACTGCAAGAAGTTGTAATTTGTTTCCATAAAAAAAAATCTAAAACAACTGCTTAGCTGTCAGGCATCTTGATGGGTTACATTTTCTTTGCTGGACAAAAACTAAGAAAAAAAGAGATATTATTTTCCTGTGATAAACAAATACATAATGGGGCTCACGTTCCAGGCACAGACTAATTTAAGATGACATGATGACAAAGTGTGTCTGAAGATTTATCAATTTTTTTGTATTGATTTCCACCTTTTATAAAAATAGTGAGACCGATTATAAATCAAAAAGATGCCAGACATAAGAATAATTTTCTGAGAAGCACATAAAACCAAAAGCAGAACAAGAAATAGGCTACAAAGAAAGATGCATCACAAAGGAAAAAATATAAAATTAGACATTTTTGGTAAATAACAAGGTCATAACTAAAGATGCTCAACATCCATTGATGATAAAAATGCAGAAGAACTCAGTCAGTTTTATTTTATATCAGAGCCCTTATTCCAAATGATAGTTTCTTTGTTTTTAATACCTGACTACTGACTAGACCAGTCTGTATGCTTTGTATTGGATGTATTTCTTATTTGATGTGAAAATATCCTAATTCTCACCACAATTAGAAATTCTGCCATCACAACAATGCCCAAATAAATGTCTCAGTGGTGATTCTACAAAAGTGACTTTTGAGGGGTGCGTAGCCTCCTGTAATTTTGGTCAGAATAGGGCTGCCATGTTTAGTCCAGTTAGAATAGCAGCAAGCCCAATAAAAATTAATTAACTATGACCTGCATCTTCACCTCATCTTGAGGTAAATCTATCAGATAAATTCAGCTGTATTCTCCTTAAAAATAACATATGTCAGTTTGTGAAAAAAAAAAAAAATATATATATATCTGATGGTCAGGGTTTTCTGCTCCAGTGTGTCAGTTCATTATTTATGAGGTGTCATAGTATTATAGTATAAATCACATTTCTATTACTAGGCTAAGAACTGCAATCTAGATTCACTCATACACTCTTGCACTCCATCTCATCTGTCTTTCATTTAAATTGCTAGGAAGGCAGGATGCAAGAGGAAAATGATGCACAAGAATCTCCTTCAAGCGCATACTATAGATGCACAATTTTATCACCAGATAACATTGGAAAATTGTTTATGAGCACTGCAGCACATACAACATTTATACCGCACATGTGCCACTCTTACAGAATTGGTGCAACTGCAACTTCAAATATCGCAGCAAAGAACCAATGATAACATTACCTAATTCAATGCTCAGCTATACTGTCCACAGTAATGAAGATTAACTTACCTGCCATGGCAGATGCTTGCAAATGAAGGTGTAATTGACAGCTTTCGCTTCCTGTTTAGTTTGGATAAGAAATATCTGACCACTTGACGTCACTTATAAAGCATTAAAATGTGATTTCCAAACAGTCAGAGGATCCTTGAATCTGAAAAAATCCAAAACAAATATAAACGAAACAATGATAATCCACCAAAAGTAACCTTTCCACTGAATTCCACAATATAAGTAAATATCAATAAATATTAAATAAATATTCACTAACAGATATGCATACATACAATAAAGATTTCACAGGACGTGATGTTCCACAAAGTCTTCTTATTTTCTTACATTCAGAAAACACACCAGCATGCATTGGCAAGATACAGGCAACACCAGGACAGCAGCTTTATGTTAGTACATGGAGTATGGCAATAATAAGACCAACTGTGTCATCTATCTTTGACAATTAATTTCCAAAAAGCCACATAAGTAACTGCGAATGTTGTGAAGACCAGACTAACAGGATAAAGACAACTGTTAAAAATTTTCATTTGATAATAAACAGTATTTTTTTTATGTTCTGGCAAAAATTGTTCTGGGAAAATTAACAAAACATATGTAACTTGCCATACCGACAAATGACACTTCACATGCACACTTGTAAATAGTTAATTTTCAAAAAACAACTATAAAAATGTGCATTGACCTGTAATTAACTTAATTAATAATTTGCTGCAACAAAAATCTGAAACTGTCAAACTGTGAACTTATACTTTAGATTTAATGTAACTCTAGATCATTCACAGAAACAATAATGGAAAAAGTGAGCTTTTTTGATGATTTTTTAGAGCTAGTGGTCTTCATTCTTAGCATTTCAGACAGGAAATGGCAAAACAGAGAAGGGCAAAGACAGGCAATTAAGGTCCTCAATTTAGTAATAAAATAATAGACAACTGCACCTAGGACGTAGAGCCTTCATGCATTGTATGCTAGCTCTACATAAAAATGAGCATCCTGTTTGAAAGGGCTTGTTGCTTTAGTGCTCCATCAATGAAAAGACTGTGGCTCGCTAAGTGGAGATGCTGCAGGAGGTCTCACTTTTGACCAAAGACCAATGTTGCACCATACAAAGCACAAATGACAAGTACATCTTCTGAGAGAAAAACCTCCCAATTTCAACCATTCTATGTGTTCTCCTCTTCTAAATCCTACTAAAAATATTTGTGATTAATGGCAAAGGAACTTTACAAACACAGTTGTCAGTTGTCACAGTTATCTAAACTGTGAATGTGCTTCATGAAGCCATCTTCACCACATGGTGCATTGTTACCACTAGCGATATAGCAAATATTCACATCGAGCATTTGTTAACAAAATTTGTCTGATAATGTTACTCTGTGAACTTTGTAAGGAAAACGTCAGTCAGTCATTTTCTATACCGCTTCTTCCATAGTGGGTCACGGGGAATCTGGTGTTGTATATTTTTGCTCCAAATAAAAATTAATCATAAGATAGGAAAATGTCCCATTTTTTAAGTGTACAGGCTCAAATAAAAAAGCCAACCATACAAGTATATCAGTTAATAGCTATATTTTTATATCATCAAGTAAAATGCATGCCTGTTGTTAAAAGGCAGATGGAGTTGAAAAATGAGAGTTCTGAGAGATGTTGTCATTGGCTGCACCTGCACGCCAAGCTGAATAATGCACTCGGACCTCAAGGACACCTGGCATGGCCTGTACATCTGGTTATCGTAGGCACACAAAACAAACACACATGAACATGCAGATACAGTCATGGATTGCAACACATTTTTAACCACAAAGCAGGTACTCAAAGATACACTTTAAAAAAGACACAGATGCTTCTAAAAGTTTGTGCATGCAAATGTACATATTCATACACCTGCTGTACTCAGATAAATGCTCCTAATTGGAGGTTTGAGGCAAAATTGCAAATCATCTGTCAGGCAGAGAGGAAAACAATCTTATTTCATCATAACACTTCTTTTGCTCAGTTTCTGTGGGTGAGATGAGTAAGATCCTTCATTACACTTTCATATAGAACCCAGATTTCTCAAAAAATGCCTGTGATTCTCCTGAGAGGGAAGCAGTGGGGGGTGGATGGGGGTTGAGCAGAGTTTTTTTTTTTTTTTTTTTTATCAGAAAAGACCCGTGATGCCTGGCACAGCTCCACCAAGCTGTGCTGGTATTACATTTAGCAAGATTGTTGGGTGAAATTGGGACAGTAAACAAGCTTATTTTACCCTTTTTCTTTTAAAAGAAATCATGTCATCTCAGCTGGAAAGGGAAAAAACAACATCCCCTAAGTGATCACAGATTCAATTATTGATAGCTTTTCACTCTTGAGAAGCCCATCAGTTGGTTGTCAAGCTGAAAGCAAAGGTTGACAGAGGGAAGAGAGGGAGGATCTTTCATATTTTCTATGTCGACAATTTGAAAGCAATTACATGAGAAGACGCCTTGTTACGAAATGGAGTGATAGTTGATGTGTAGAAGCATTTCTTTAGTGTTTGTTTCTTAGATAGATGTGTGAGGTTGTGTTTTAGGGTTTGTTAAAAACAATGTGTCTTAGAGGTGAGGAAGGAAAAAAGGAAGAAACACTAGACTTGGCAATTTTGCATATTTCCTTTGCTGCAGGCATCTGGTGTCTTGTGTTGAAACAGTAAAGAGCCTGAATCATTAATAATAGATAAGTTATATCGCTGTACCATGCAGGAGCTGTCAGTCTGAGCAAGTACATGGCTGTGCTATCAACAGATAAGGGTTCACTTTCTAAAGTATTGCCTGTGCTGCACTGTTCTGTTGTTAACATAATTATATGTTCACAACAGCATGTGTTGTGTTACTTTACTAGAAAACAAAGTTAAAGATTTCTTTAATTATTAAATAACAAATAGGGGCTAAATGGTGAAACAGTTGGTAGCACTGTTGCCTTGCAGCAAGAATGCCATGGGTTGAAATCCCTGCCTGTTAGGTCAATTGGTCTCTCTAAATTGTCCTTAGGTATGAGTGTGTGTTTCGATGGTTGTTTATCCTGTGTGTCTCTATGTTGCCCTATGATGGACTGACAACCTATGCAAGGTGTTCCCTGCCTCTCGTCCAATGATTGCTGGAGATAGGGACCATCTCCCTCCGCAACCCTGTACTGAGAAGCAGGGTCCATAGATGGATTGATGAGAGAAAATATTATTTTGAAGGAACCTTAACAAATATTGCCTCATCCCTAATAAATCAATCAGAAAACCAGGCTGGCAGCACTGTTTGTCAGGCTTACTCAAGAGAGACTATGTTTTGATATTAGCATTAGAGCTGCTTATTTTGGCCATTCACTATTTTTTCTATAGCTTTTTTCTTTATTGCTTTTAACCTCTTTTCTAAGTCCCTGAAATTAAGACAGTTTCATGCCTTATGGTTGCAAGTTACTACATCAGAGAATACTTTATTAGGTCCTACACCCTAAAGAATTAAGCTTAAAGAATAATAAAAGATAATAGCTTATAAGTATAATATTATGGACCATAATTACTACAGTGTAAAGCCAGATTAGCGTGTTTTTCTTTTAACTTTCTGTTCGAAATCCACTAGACTTCACTGAAAATATGTTCCAAGCAGTAATACACAAGTTTGTGCAAACAAAAAAACGATCAAGAGGCAGCAAAACAAACAGTTAACTAACTGATGTTGCATTAAACATCACTAAGTCTCAAATGAAGTTGTTGCACTATTTAGAGTAGATTCAGTCACTCACTCTTCTGTGCCATAAACATGCTATGGGACTAAAAATAAAAGCTAGCCTTCATAGCTAAATCTGGCATGTTTACATGTGATCTTGTGCTCTTGTTAAGGAAGCTTCAATATTATTTTCCTTATATCATTGGGTGAATCATATCCTGGATTGCCTGAAGTACCACAGCAAGATACAATTCTGTCTCTTTTCAGAATAAAAGAAAAAATACAATATGAACTGAATAGTAAATGTTATTAAAATAGCTGCATAGTAAGTGTTTCGTTTAGTAATGGGCCAATCTTGTAGTATACTTTTTAAAAACACCCATTTTGTTTGAGTGAATACCTTAATTTTAATAACTGTTGTTTGTTTTGCAGTATTCTAAACAATATGGTGAGACTGATAACAAATACTGTAAGTTTTGAAGTGGAATTGGATAAACATAACATATGTCTAAAAAATGTGAATTTAGAATGTGTGATATTAAAGAATAGTTTTTAACATGCATATTATGAACCACAATGAAAAATTCTATATAAATAAGCAATACAAACTGAAGAAAATACATTTTAAAATCATCAAAAATGTGATATTTAAATGCAATTATTAGTAGATGGTAAATAATAAATTAGGGAACCCTTAATATTTATTCCCACTTAAAGGGGACGTATCGTGCTTTTAAATTCTTCGTACTCGTACTCGTCGTCTTCCGCTTATCCAGGACCGGGTCGCGGGGGGCAGCAGACTAAGCAGAGACACCCAGACGTCCCTCTCCCCAGACACCTCCTCCAGCTCCTCCGGGAGGAGCCCAAAGCGTTCCCAGGCCAGCCGAGAGACATAGTCCCTCCAGCGTGTCCTGGGCCGCACCCTGGGCCTCCTTCTGGTGGGACGTGCCTGGAACACCTCCTGAGGAAGGCGTCCAGGAGGCATCCGGTGTAGATGCCCAAGCCACCTCAACTGGCTCCTCTTGATGTGGAGTACAATCAAAAACATGTCAACAAATCTAACTTTCATGGGCCGTGTGCAAAGAAGAAACCTTCGCTCCCTAAAAAAAAAACAGATTGAAGTTTGCGAGGGTTAATTTAGCCAAAAACCTAAACTTTTGCAATACTATTTTTTGGGCAAAACTGAATTATTTGGTCACCAACATATAGGACTTTTTGTTTTTTGTTTGAGATGCTGTAGGGTGACTTAATAGGAGTTGTGCATGTAAAAACTCCCTGAAACATCTGACAACTGAAAGAAAATTTGGTTGAAGAATGGGGGACCAATGTCAGAATTTGGTAGATGGTTACAAGAAGTGTCTCACTGAAGTTATTTCAGCAGAAGGGAGTAAAGCTAGCTATTAGGGCCTAGGGTGTCCTAGCCCCTAAGAAATACAAAACTAGAGAAAATGTATTCGATTGAGACCTATATTTTCCTCAGTTCTGTTGTCTCTAAAATGTTTTGACACAAATGTCTTTCAGCAGAAGAAATATCATGAAATAATATACTTCAAGCACAAGATAAAAATGCCTTCCATTACTTAAGCACCACAGCATATAAGGTATATCTTTTAATTTACTCTACAATTGTTTTAACATGTTTAAAAAACGACCAGCAAACAACGAAAGAAAAGCAAAGCCATTAAAATGGTAGATTGTTATCAGGTCTCTACTTGCTCAGTATGCATGATATGCATTCCTATAAATGAATAAAGCTTATTCAACAAAGATGCAAAGGTTCCCAACATGCACTACTGCCCTGGGAGAGCAGTGTTTCCAGTTGGATAAGCTGATGAGTTTCAGTCTGACAAAGAAACTGCTCTCTGTCAAATTCCCTGGGAAAACAGCTGTCTCTATTTCAGTAGAGGGCAACATAGTTTGTGTATGTTGATACACGTGTAGGTCTTTATGTGTACATCTACTGTTAACACAATAATTATTCATACGCAGGTAGATTTGTTTGTACCCTTCTCAAAAATAAGTAGCAAAATTTTTATTGACACTACAGCAATCGGATAGATTCTATGTCAGATTAAAGTTTGACTGGACCCCTCTAAAGCATGAATGTTACTTTTGATTAGCTTGGACTTGACTACACATGCAGCCACCACCAGAAAAGTGTTAGCAGTACAATTTGGAATCTTGTATGATATTTATAACCAAGCATTTGCATGACAATATTTCCTGCAAGCTCTGAATAAAGGTTCTGAATGATCACTTATTATATTTTAAAGAGTAAATGTAATTTGCTATTAATATTAGATGTTTTTTTCTTATCTTTAATTTGCTTTGGATTTAGTGCAGACTCTGCTTGTAAATGTTTATTTAATTTGTTTATTTTTGTCATCAATAATGTGTGCAAATGAAATATGTAAACCGAAGACGGGTGAAGGTTTACTAGTAAAGAATAGTCTTTGTAGAGAAAACCAACCCAGAACTACAAAGAAGTCCCTTGAGCAGCACTTTTTAATTCCAGCACACAATTCGACAGGCTAACGAGTCAGTGCACATGGGCCAAAACTAACATGGCAACACACAATTAGAGCCCTAATAAATTAGGGCACAGTTAACAGCAGCAGCATGTCAACACGGCCGAGAATGGGGCCTGCAAGCGACGTATCGAAAATACTGTGCCTACGTGCTGGAAACAGACTAATGGGAAGCAATTTTGGGTTGCCCCAAGATTTAATTACTGTCCCCACCTTCTCTGTTTACTAAGGTCTGCGGTCTTCTGGGAGAGGCCTATTTCAGTTAGGTAATTGAGAGCCCATGCCCAGAAGCGGATGATCAAATTGTCTGAAGCAATCTGCTATTTTGCACTTATGTTGTCCCCAAAGACATAAAGAGCTGACCCAAAGATTTCTTTGTTTCTATTGCCAGATTTTGGAGCAATTAGCCGTTCATTGCTGTTTAGTGGTGGGATTGTTTTTTGGCATTGTGCTTGAGATAGCAGCCCAACCTCAAGGATTTACTTAGGTAAACAAGACTATAAAGAACTAATATCTACCCATAGCACAGACAAACAAAGCATAAATTCATACAAAAATATTTACTGCCATACTTGTTTCCATCTTTGAGGATATTTGTTCAACTCTTGCATTTTGCCACAAGAAGTCATGGTATCCAAAGCTAAAAAAAAAACAATTTGTCTTAATTTGAAGGAAAATATCTAATATGAAACCACCACACAAGTGCTTCCATTAATAACAAGCACTGCAGCAAGCAGGATAGCATAGAAAACATCAATATTAGAAAGTGGTATAGGTTGCTCCTCTGTATAAAAATACATGAGGAGTTTTAAATGTTCTTTTACAATTCTGATTTACATATGAGAAAAACACTCAAAGACAAAGAGGTAGCACCAAGGGCAGTACCAACAAACAAGGCTATTATAACAAGTGGTTTATTTGTCTGTTGAATACTGAAAGAAAATGAGATATGTTCACTTTCCTTCTGTCATTGCAGTAAAAATACAATCAGCCCAGATGAAGAATAAAGAATTGGAACACATCTTCAAGTCAATATTGTGGCCTAAGAACAAAAACTCAGATGTGCATACAATTCTGGGAAAATCAATCAGTCCAACCACTAATTAACATACTGTCCAATCGGAGTGAATATATTAAATTCATTTTTTAAGCTTGTTTGCTCATCTTTCACATCATAAAGAGTGAAATCAGCAAATGAACTGCAAATAATATTGTCAGTATTACTACTATTTGAGTATTCACTAATAATTATATTGCAAAAAAAATAAAAAACAATAACTGATTCAGTACAAAGAAAAGTATTTCAGACACAAATTGTTTCCACCTTTTTAATTTTCTCTGTGTGCATGTTTCTCTGGTCTCCTTGTAAGTTTTTCAATTCAATTCAAATGCTGTATTAGAATACTTTATTATTCCAAAAGGGAAAATAAATGCTGTTATAACTCATATTATGTAGGTTTCTTCAAAGTGTTGCAGGTGCTGATGGCTGTGGGCAGGAAGTATCTCCTAAAGCAGTCTGTCTTACAGTGAATCTGAAAAAGCCTCTGACTGAGGGCATTGTTATTTTATAATGAAGAGCCTAACGGTTGTTCATAATGTTTTTCATTTTATAAAGAATCCTTCTTTGTACAATCATCTCCAATGTTTCTAGATCAGCCCCAGGCCAGCCTTCATTATTATCTTGTTGAGCTTTTTTAAGTTTCTGGCTCTGGTGATGGTGCTCCAACAGATGATAGCTGAAGAGATCACACTCTCCACAACAGACCTATGCAGGATATACAGCATCTTGCTGCAAACACTGAAGGACCTAGGATTCCTCAAGCTCCGCCCCTTCTTGTAGACAGCTTCACTGTTGTATCTTCAGTCAAGTCTCGTGTCCAGGTGAACACCAAGTTATTTATACTCCTCAGCCACATCCACTTCTTCTCCTTTATTCTCTTCTCTGTTTGTCAGGTAGTCTTTGATCCAGGAGATTGTTGAGGCCTCCACCTGAGTCTTCTGGAGTATTTTACAAAGCAAATCAGGCTGAATTGTGTTAAATGCACTGGACACATCAAAGAAAATAATTCTTATAGTGCTGTCTGCTTTGACCAGATGACAGTGGGTTTGTTAAAGCTGATGTATGATGGCATCTTTAACTCCAAGTCCACAGTGATAAGCAAACTGCAGGGGTCTTTATAGTTGCTTGTTTACTTACTCAGGTGGGCCAACAGGAGCTTCTCTTGAACCTCATGATGTGGCATGTCAGGGTGACAGGTCTATAGTCATTGAGGACTAATGAGTGATTTTTTTTGGTACTGGGACAAGGCAGGAGCTTTTCCAAAACATTGGAACCTTCTTCTGGGTAAGGCTAGGGTTAAAGAGGTGCTACAGAACTCTGGAGTTGACACCATCTGGACATTCAGTCTTATTCCTGTTCAGTCTCTCCAGGTGCCTCTTCACCTGACATCTAGAGACACACAGGTGGAAGCTGGATGCAAATGTCAATGTTGAAGGGTCTATGGTCGAGGTGGAGGAAAAATCATTTGAGGTATGACAGGAAAGCTTTGGTACAAAGGAGGGTGAGCTGTCTGTTTGGCTGTGGGCAGGAGAAGATACTGAGCTTATTCCTGAACTTACCCTATTGAAGAAGTTCATTGGCTCTGACTAGAATTTCCATCTGTTTGAACCTCATTCTGCTTTGAGCCTGTGATCTTATTCATCCCTAACCACACAACTCTTATATTGTTCTGCTGGAGCTTGCTCTTCAGCTTCTGCCTGTACACCTCCAGGTTGTCTCTTATTTTAACCTCTTGTAACCCAGGGCGTTTTTGTGAAGTTTGTTCTCCAAATTACATGGCCAATGTAATTGAGTTTTTCCCAGCAATTACAAACTCTATTTAAATACGCTTGGTGTCAAATTAAAGGTAACACTCTGGAGATTCAATAAGAAGTATAAATATCACAATAGCAGCTATTGTTTCAGAGATAATGAGCATGGCACACAGAAAAAAATGAAAATTCTTTCCCTCGCCAGAATTTTTCTAGCATTGTACAGTATATAACCCTTTTAGAAATATCATGAAGAAGGCTACAAACTTTGGAAAACCCTAAATCCACTTGTGGGCATTACCTGTGAAAAGTTTCATACAGCTGAGGTAAACTAAAGCAAAGTTACAGAGGTTTTAGTAATGACATACAGGGGTTGGACAATGAAACTGAAACATCTGGTTTTAGACCACAATAATTTATTAGTATGGTGTAGGGCCTCCTTTTGCAGCCAATACAGTGTCAATTCATCTTGGGAATGACATATACAAGTCCTGCACAGTGGTCAGAGGACTTTTAAGCCATTTTTCTTGCAGGATAGTGGCCAGGGCACTACATGATACTGGTGGAGGAAAACGTTTCCTGACTCGCTCCTCCAAAACACCCCAAAGTGGCTCAATAATATTTAGATCTGGTGACTGTGCAGGCCATGGGCGATGTTCAACTTCACTTTCATGTTCATTAAACCAATCTTTCACCAGTCTTGTTGTGTGTATTGGTGCATTGTCATCCTGATATACGGCACCGCCTTCAGGATACAATGTTTGAACCATTGGATGCACATGGTCCTCAAGAATGGTTCGGTAGTCCTTGGCAGTGACGCGCCCATCTAGCACAAGTATTGGGCCAAGGGAATGCCATGATATGGCAGCCCAACCCATCACTGATCCACCCCCATGCTGCACTCTCGGCATGCAACAGTCGGGGTGGTACGCTTCT
>JAHUTJ010042405.1:0-17294 GCA_036250325.1 Characodon lateralis | reverse complement strand
GTGACATTCCATGTACCTAGAGCCAGCCTAAGCATCCGGGGATCGGGCCACTGAGGTCTCCACCTTCGTCCGCCGCCCAATCCTCTTTGCACCGGTCCCCCACGGTTCCCCCTGCAGGCGGTGGGCCCACTGGGGGATGACCTCACATCTCTCGTTTGGGCTTGGCCTGGCCGGGTCCCGCAAGGAGTGACACAGCCACCAGGCGCTCTCCGACGAGTCCCTACCCTAGGCCTGGCTCCAGGGTGGGACCCCGGCTCTGCCGTACCGGGCGACGTCACGTGCCTTGATTTAGTAGTCGTCATGAGGGGTTCCTGAACCGCTTTTTGTCTGACCATCACCTAGAGTCTGTTTGCCATGGGAGACCCTACCATGGGTATTTAAGCCCCAGACAACATAGCCTCTAGGATCATTCGAGCACTCAAACCCCTCCACCACGTTAAGGTGGCTGTTCAAGGAGCAAACCTTTCATGAGCCATTTATTAACCTCTATAGCGGGAGGACATACACATGGCACCATGCATACGATTTCTGAGTTCTCTGAGCTTGTCTTACCCAAATATACCCTAACAATATCATGAAACACCAGCTCACTCTCAAAATTAGAAGTAGCCCCACAGTTTTTCCTCTCAGGATAAATCATTTCTCAGATCTCCCCTGCAATCAAAAAGAGGATCGATAAGAGAAAGTAACTTGCACGGCTCTTCTGCAGTCCATTACTGTACTGTACACAGAATTTGTCCTTTATGTTAATGTTTGACAGAAATGGCTTCTTTGTTGTCCTTCATTTTAGAAGTGTTGTCCAGACATTTTCTCCTCCCTATGCATGCACTTCTACAACTGCTCAGAAAGGTACGCAGTAATAGCCCCATGATTCTGTCCTTTTTAGGAAATGGTCCTAAAGCCTGCTAGACACATGCTAGTCAGAAAAAAAAGCTACTTTGAATACGGAACCTTTTACTTTAAAGTTTTTAATCATCCAGTAAATGGTTCTTAAGGATATTTTGAATCTTTCTTTCATGAGTCAATTGGATGCAAAGCATTTTGGTTCAGTTCAATATTTTATTAATCCAAAGGGAAATTAAATGTTGTCATAACTCATATCATACAGGTTTCTTCAAAGACTTGTTGTAATTGGTGACGCTGTGGGCAAGATGGATCTCCTGTAGCAGTCCGTCTTACAGCACACGATGGATCTGAAGAAGCCTCTCACTGGAAACTCTTCATGAGACTATTGCTGGCGGTTTCATGAAGAGGATACTTAGGGTTGTCCAATTTAGGTTTGTTTATTTTATGAAGCATCCTACTTTGAACAATCACCTCTAAGGTTTTCCTGCAGCTACTTGCATTCTGCTGCAAACACTGAAGGACCTACACTTCATCAAGGAGTACAGCCTATTTTGTCCTTTCTCATAGACAAAGTCTCCAACCCAGTCTGTTATCCAGGTGAACACCCAGGTATTTATACTTCACTGCCACCTCCACTTTTTCTCCCACGACCTCTTTTTATTTCTCCTAAAATCTACAGTCATCTCCTTTGTTTTGTTCACATTTAGGATGAGATGATTGTTTACATGTAATGATAGATGCACACCATTTTCTTTAAAGGTAATAAACAAAAATGGAAAAATGGACAATGATTTCAGGTACATCTTCTCCATGTTTACAGCGGTCTGTAAATTTGACTGATAAGACGTACTCATTTCAGAATGTACTTTTCACCTGTGCTTATGTAAATCTATATGCATCTGGTTGCTACTGTATAATCATCTGAAAACCATATTGTCAGTGAGGTTTGTAAAGCACATGTCAGTACCAAAACGTTTGGCCATGATTGTACATGTTAAACAACATAATTGTATTCTTCAGGGCTCATTTTATTTGCATGTTCGATCTCAGTGAAAATACCAAATGTTGAGCAATTTCAATAAGCAATACAATTATAGGAAATGGACATTAATTCCTAGGATTTACCATTGGCAGTGCAGCTATTTGTTTTTTGTTTTTTTTTGTGTTCACTGGAAACGTGTAGCATTGTAAAAGTTTCACTAGGTTTTAAACTGAGTTATGGAGAACACGCAAGTCAGGATTCCAGGAGTATAGATAAAAACAAATCAGTACTGCCAGAAATGTCATGAATCTCTTCAAAATGTTTTCTCCGATGTTTCAATGGAATGAATGTCTGTCTCACAAACACTTTAATTTTCCAAAAACTCCCTGCAATGCTCTGTCAGGGTTGTATCAGTGAAATCTGCACCAAACAGAGATTAGTCAAATAGCAGCAATATTTCATGGTAAATATTTATTATTGTTTAAGAGGACCAGCACTGAGGCAACTTTATCTAACTGTGTTTAATCATCCATTGGACACCTGAAACACTAATTGGTGGACCACCTTTGTTTTACTCATTAAACCACATCAGTCCTCACAAACAACTCTTGGCAGACACAAACGCCATCTGTGAGCCTCTGCACACCCACCTCTGTATGCACTATAAGCATTAGTGTGAGCAGGATGTGTATAATAATAATATTTGAACAATGTGCATGTGTGTTGGGATCCATGAAATATTTATCTGTTTATTTTAGAAATATATGGATGAACATGCACGTAAGGAGAGGGTTGAGGGTGTAGGTTGGGTGGGTGGGTTGGAGGGAGGGGAAAGGGGGTTCAGAGCTGCTTGTTATTCATGAAGGCAGCTGCTGTAGTGGGCAGCAGTGTGATGGACATTCCCAGTGGAGCCTCTATTGTCACAGCCTGTGTGGGACACCATCAGATGATCACAGCTGAACATAACACACCTCCAAACTGAGCCTCTGACTGCTCAGCAATAACCTCAAGACAGGGGCGAAAATCCCACTTTATTTTGGGGGGGTACACTAAACAGAAACATTTCAGAAATTACTTCTTGGGGGGACATGAAAAAATCTCTCTCACTCTCTCTTTCCTGCTCCTTTTAACATTTTTTCGCATGTTAAAATTATGTTATTGAAAGTAATATTTGTAGTTATAGCAAATCTAAAATGTCTATAAAATACTAATTAGGTTTATATCTGACAAATAACATCCTAACAGATGTTTTTGAAAAATCTGTCCCCTCAGTCCTAAGTGATCTCTATTCCCTCCTCGCTAAAACGGAGCTGCCGAGAGTAGCAGCCGGTAGCCCTTCCCGTTGGAAATAGCATGTGCTTGTGGACCAAACAACTTTGTAGGAAAGGGGTGTCGAGATCTTTTAATAATTAGGAAACATTTTTTACATACTATCTAACTTGGATCATTTTAGGTGTGCTTTTATTAAATATTACTATATTATAATTTAGAAAATGTTTTTGTATTTAAAATGATTATTGGGGGGGATGTGCCCCCTTCTCTTTATGGAAGGGGGCACATCCCCTCTGTCCCCCACCCCAGGATTTGCCTATGCCTCCAGATACTGCTCAGTGCCTGGCAGAGCACAAAATTTAGGAGACAAAGTCCTGGGATTTCAATACCTGTTTTTTTACTGGTATAAAATGAATCCCGGGTAGTTTGGGTGCTTTCTGTTTCAACTGCTCTGAAAGGCTGTGAAAAAACCTACACTACACCTCCAGACCAGCAGGTGGCGCTAAAAAGATTTCTTTGTTTGCGGCAATTTTAGCATACACCCTATCAGTTCGTGTCACTGACTTAAAATCCCACTGGATGTTTTCATCAGAAGATACCCTCAAAAGAGCCGGGACCCCATCGTCCATCCACCTATTGTATGGCCTCTTCCATTGGTCCATTCTCAATCATAAAAAGTACGCTTAAATATGAACCTTGTATAAACTAGAAAACAATGACAACACGCAGGTCTTAAACATGGCGGGTGAGTGGCAGTCAGAACACTGGAACAAAAGTTCCACCAATCAACATTGCTCAGCACATAACCCAGCTTCTTAACTATCCCTGGCCTATCTGAAAGCCCTGCCCCCAGGCCAGGACCTTTTACTCAGAAAAGTGTGGACCTGGGAATTGAAATCGCTCCAGTAAAACTGTGTCAAAATACCAGGTAATGGCTGAAAGTCCTTGCAATGATCATTACATGATTATTCAGTGATGCAGTTGTAGAATTAACAACCTTTGTTTATTACGTTACTGATAGAAGCAAGTATTTTAACATAAACTTCGGGTTAATTTAGCAAATCTCTGCACCACATTTAGAAACAGCCTTCGTTAACTAAAGTACTGTAAAAATACGAAAACAGAACTAGTAATAAATATAAAACAGAAACAAGACATTTTGAAAATAAATAAATTCTGCTTAAATAGTAAAAACAAGGATATCCTGCTCAGCCAGGATTAAAAGGAATTATTTTTAACTAGGTTGGAGCAGAGCACAGCTACGAGGAGAAACGGGAAAGGAGGAAAAGTTCTTTAATTCTCCTCGAGCCTTTAGATTACTTTGGCAACGTTTTTTCAATTTAGCACTGCATTGTTCGGAAGTCTGCTTGAACTTGCACTCACTTTTTTTCATGCTAAACATGCTGAATACTTTCACATCTTTGTGTATCTTTTCTAGCAGTTGGGTTATGTGTGCATCTAACCGAATATCAAGAAGGCACAGTGTCTCTTCGCAGCTCCAGGTCTCCCTGGCTCATTGTTTGTAGCATCCATATAGTAGTAGCCTTAGCAACACTGAAGAGGTAGTTTGTCCCGTGATGCTCTGCTCGTTAAGTCCAGAAATGTGTATGTTTCCTGTAGTTGGGTAGGACACCTGTTCATATTCATACCAGAAGCAAACTGCATCAGAGTTCGTTTAGCAGTGGACCGAGACCCATTTTCTGACGTGGTCTCGACCAGGGTTCCTATAAGTGTATTCACACCTGCACCAAGGGTGGAAACAAACTGGTCCATTTAAAGTGGACCAAATGTGGCAGGTGTCAATACAACCTTAGTTACTGTTTCTCTCTCAGGACCTTAGTGTCACATTTGGGGGAAGCTTTTTGATCCATATGCAGATTCACTTAAAACTGGGTAAAATGATATATATTGACAAAAATAGCAATAAATCTATATCTAAATAGTCTACTCTGCTTTCAGTTCTAGATAAGCATCTAGGAGATTATAGACAAGGATAGAATCTTTCCAGGTGGAAAGAGAGTATTCCTGCTATGACCTGAACAGAGCCTAAAACCAGGCACACACCACACAATCTTTTGTCTGCTTTTACTCCTGATTCCCAGTTGGTTAAAGTCTGCATCAGTCTGCATTAGTTGGGGAGAGTCGGCACCAATATCTGAGTGTGGAAGGGAGCAATCTTAGTCTATCAAACATTAAACATGTTTCATTGTACTTGCATCATTCTTTTTCACTCTGTACTCCTCAGACTTCCAGTACAAGACAGAGTCATCTGTCATCTGTAGAAACAATCAGATTACTCTGCAGTCATGGGGTGGGTCAGAGATGTACAAGATACCAAGTGCAGAGAGCTGGTGGACTACTATGAGGCATGGTATGGAAATAAACATCTTATCTTGAATGTGATCAAAGCAACAGAGTGACTTTAGGAGAAACAGGAAGTTGTTAAACACTTTTTCCATCATGGGCGAAGAAGTGGAGGAGTACAAATACCTTGTGTTCACCTGGAAAACAGACTAGACTGGAGATGCAACTGTGAAGCGTTCTACATGAAGGGACAGAGCAAACTGAAGTTGTTGATGAAGCTTATGTCCTTCAGTGTTTGCAGCAAGATGGTACCAAGGGATTGCCAAGGACTGCAGATGCAAATTATTTATAAAAGAAACTTTATAAGAAACTGCTTTGGGATTATTTCAATTGTTATGGACACAGAGACAGAAACTAAAAGGAAAAAAATAAGAAGCATGAAAGAGGGAGAGGTGGGGCAAAAAGGAAAATGGGAGAGAAGGAGAAAAGAATGGAGGAAAGAAAGAAGGATGAAGAGATTACAAGATAACACCCTGCTTGCTTCTACACCTGCAGAAATGTTCATATTAACAGCTTTTTTACAAAAAAGTGCACGGTACGTATGAATACAAGATGTATTTAGTGGTAAATGCGGCTCAATATAGAGCATTTGTGTATCTTTTAACACTTGAATCTAAACACCTGTGGGTCTTAGTGTGAGCGTGCTTGTGTATACAAGGTTTCTCCATAAAAATATGCAATAGCGAGTGTGAGGAGCCACAGACCTGCCCCCCTGGACCTGTAACAGATATGGAGGAAATCTGACCCACAGACATTCCCCCAGAGCACAGGAACCCCAGGAGAACCACCACCGGGATTACCGCAACCCCGGTGCACTTCACAAAATAAATGACAAGAGAAAAGAAGAATATGTGGAAATACTGAAGCGATATTTCAGCACATCCATCAGAAAGTTAAAGCGTGTGCCTAAATGGGTCTTTCAAATGGACAATGCCCTCCAGCATACCCCCAAATTAGTTACAAAGTGGGTGTTTAGTTTTGATGCATTTAATGAATTTCAGTATTTCACTGCTTATCAAAAATCTGATATATCTGTCAATCCATCCATTTTCGTCCTTGCAAAGTCATGAGAGGCTGGTGCTAATTTCCAGTGTACAAGTCCCCTTCAGAAGCAATAAAAGAAAAACTGTTCCAATCTCTGGCCCATTGATTTGTATAGTTTCAAGGACACAATAGTGCTGGGTGTCATAGTTTTTAAGGCCGACTTGACCCACATGCAGAGAACACTCAAAATGGAGAAACGTTTCAACAATTTATTTACAATTCAGGAATGTACGTGGAGCATGGGAACCAGGCAGGCCATCTGACTGAAAGGGGAAAACGACAAGGTGAGTTCAGATTGTGGAACTAAACAACTAATTAGACAGTTAGGCTTACTATTCGGGTGGGGCGATCCACCAGGGGGAGAGGGTTGCGAGTCTGGGAACAGTTAAGCCTTGCTGAATCCGTTGGGGCTTTTCAGGTGATCCTGGAGGGACCGTTGGAGGGTGGACAGGGTTCGCTTCACCGGACAGGTGAATCTCCAGGGTGGGCTGCCAGCTGGAGAATGATCCAGAGTCCAGACTGTGGTCTAAGGTATTCTTCAAAGATCTCCAACAAGGAGCGAGGCTGGGTGCCTAAGACAAGGCAAACAAGCTGTTATTCAGGATATCTTTCAAAACAATTCTTCAAGGTTTCAAAGTAGATGGCCAGGTAGTACGACCACAGAGGTGAAAAACACTCAGGTGTAGAATTGCTGGCGTGCTGCCCTCATATAGTCCTCCGAAATGATGAGGCAATGATGTGCACCTGTCACACCCTCGGTCCTCCAGCTCCCGCGGACCCTAGAAGTGGAAAATGTTAGCAGCAGGCAAGGTGACAACCAGACTCTGACACTGGGTTTCTATTTATTTTTGCAAATTTACATGGGAAATTGTGAAAAAATATTCAAATACTAAGGAGAAAAATGTCACATGAGCATAAACAACTTTTGCGCATGTAAAACAACCTATAACATTTACACACACCACTTGTACACCCAGCCAGTGCTGGTAGAGAAGTTGAAAAGAATGGAGGAAAGAAAGAAGGATGAAGAGAATACAAGATAACACCCTGCTTGCTTCTACACCTGTAGAAACGTTCATATTACCAGCTTTGTACCAAAAAGTGCATGGGACTTATCAATGCAAGATGTATTTAGTGGTAATATCTGTTAACACCTGAATCTAAACACCTGTGAGTCTGAGTGTGAGTACCCTTGTGTATACAAGGTTTCTCTTCTAGCTTATGCTAGAATTTGGTACAGTCCATCAAATGGTAACATTTATGTTTGAGCTGTACACTATCCCTTTTAAATAAAGTTTATTAATTATTACACAGGCCTTATACAAGTATTGGTGGAGAGCGCAATCTCTCCTGCCATCATCTGTTGTGGTAGCATCATAAGAGCCAGGGACTTAAAAAAGCTCAACGAGCTGATAAAGAAGGCTGGATCTGTCCTGAGAACTGTTCTAGAGCCTCTCGAGGTCTTTATGACAATGTTGTACAACAACAGATTGTCTTCAGTCAGAAGTTTCTTCAGATCTGCTGTGATACTGATCACTACACTAGATCCTTCCTGCCTATAGCTATGACCATCTACAACTCTGATGAAAACTTGGGGCATTTGGGGTGTCCCTGGGCCCCAACCAGAGTGGGGCTTTAGTGGCTCTCGGGGGAAGCATCTGGTGGCTGCATGTGATGCTTTTGGGGGGCCTGTGCCAGCAGACACAGGTTACTGGCCTAGTGGTCTTGCTGGTTCTGCGTGGGTCTGGAGTGGGCCTGGGGGCTCTGGGTTCCTGGGGCGTGTCGTCCCCTGGCTGGGGTCCTGGCAGGGCCAGGGGGGCTTGAGTCCGGGCAGTTATGTTGCCAGGGTTTTGGGCCAGCTCATGCTGTGGCACTCGACACTGGCCCGGGGACCTTCGGTGCATCGGTGGGCATAGGGGCCTCCTAAATTGGTGGGTAGCTACCATCTCATTGCAGGTACTCTCTCCTTCTAGGAGTGCTTTCTGCTGATGTGGCGGAGGTTCTGTGGGAGGAGGTGGGGCAGAGCCAACCTGGGTGTCTAATGTCTTATGTGTTCTGGGAGATGTTCGAATGTTGGGGTGGGTGTAGGTTTTTTTCTGGGGTGAAGGTGGCGGTTGGCCTTGAGTGGAGATTGGCATCGTTTGGACTGTTGGTGGTTCAGCGTCTTGGGGGGGAGTGTGGCCTCTTGTTGTGCATGCTGTGTTACCCTTCAGCATGCTGGCTGGTGTCTTTCCCTTGGGCAAAGTGGTGGGTGGGGTGGTGCATCACGTGGGGGGTTTGGTCCCAGCTTTCGGTCAGTTTTTTGATAAGCAGTGAAATGCTGAAATTCCTTAAATGCATAAAAACTAAACACCCACTTTTTAACTAAGTTGATGTTGCTTGGCGACATTGTCCATTTGAAAGACCCATTTAGGCTCAAGCTTAAACTTTCTGATGGATGTGCTGAGGTTCCAAGAAAGTGTGGCTCCTATCAACCAAAAGTGATCCATAGTAGATACGATGGTTTGAGCATGGTGTGTGGGAGGGGTTCTCCAGAAGTCCACCATCTCCACAGTCTTGAGCGGTCAGTCATGTGGCATAGATGGTCAAACCCAGGGGTATTTCAGATCATTTCCCTGTCTTGCTTAATGTTGTTACTTTGGTGCGTTGATGAACAGGGACCATAAACCACCGGACAACTGCTCTCTTCTCCTCCACCTTCACTAGTAGTGTATTTATTGATCACAGCCAGTGCCCTAATTCTAACTTTAATCAACTGCTTCACCTTTTAAATTTAACATGCTCTGGCATCCTCTATTTTATTGCTCCTTTCGGGTCAAACAGACCAAGTTTGTACTTCAGCTGTGGCTGAATGAAGCCACCTGGACACTCAGGCACCAGTGTTATCACGCTGAGTGGAATAAAGCGAAACTCCAGGTCTCTTGGGAGATCCTGCTTGACTTTTTATCAGAATATCAGAAATCAGTAAAAGCTGCCAAATCTGTTTTCCTGTTCAAATTAATTGCTAACTCGATAAGCACTCATAGAGCACAGACCTCCGCCAAGATAATAGGGTCACTGATGCAAGTCAGCTTCTTACCATCTTTATTAGCTATACTCTGGATGACTTCTGGCCACTGCATGTCATCTTCTGATTTGTTGATTTTCTGTCATCTGTTGTGGTCTGACAATGATATAGAATCCTTCAAAACAAAACCAAATGGGGCTCCACATCATCACCAATCTAAAATCATCTGTTCCTTGTCCTAACTCGCACCTTGTCTGAAAATTTTATCCAAATCTGTTGAGAACTTTTTACAATATTTTGTAAACAGAAAGACGGACAGTCAAACCAACAGCAACAAAAACATAACCTCCATCGTGGAAGTAACTATCACAGGCCACAAATTCTTTAACATCTTTAACTCTGTTGTTAAACCAAGTGACACTGTTCCAAAGGAGGCATTTGCTGTGCTTTGATCAATTTCAGACATTTATTTGGATAAAATTTCAGTTTTAAGGTCGTTACACATTCTGCCTCAACCCTTTAACTGCTTGTATGTTTTATTAGCAGCTTTAGCCTGTGTCAATCTCTGTTTTAAAGAGGCCGTCTATCCCTTTCAAATTCCCAATTACATATCCTCCCCTAGCATCTCCTAAAGGAAACACTTCACATTATTGAGCCGAGTATCTCACAAAATCTAAATGTTTCCTTATCATCAGGCTCTGTAGCAGCTGCTTTCAAACACGCCGTTGTGTAAGCAGGTATTAAAAAGAAAAGTCTTGATTTAGATATTTATGGTGTGCTTGTGGAAGAGTTTCAGTCTGGTTTAAAAGCCCCACTGTAGCACTTTTAAAACATTTTATCTTATAATTGCTGACACAATGTGCTATGTTGTTTTAGTTATTATATATCTAGTTATTATATATCTATCTGAAGCCTTTGACTCAGTTGATCACATCGTTCTTTTGTTTAGACTTGAACATGTTAAAAGTCTACTGGCACCGTCATGGCATGGTTTCAATCATTTATTGGAGAGGTATTTTTCTTGACTTTGAACTCGCAAAGGTTAGCTTGTCATTGCTGCTTTGTGTTATGTGGACTGCAAATGGTTTAAAGGATTCAGGCAAACCTTTCAGAATTATTGTAATCAATAGTTTGTCGCTGAGCATTTCTAAGCAACGTAATGGCCTTTTCCGCCCTAATAATATGGTCTGTGACAGTCTCACTGGCAGCTTTCAGGAGGGTAGTTAGAGGCTAATTACCAGCAGCTTCCTTTTGCCTGTGTAATAGTCTCACAGGATCTGCTAGATTTTCCTACCATCATCTACACCCTCTCTCATGACTAAGGACAGAATTTTGCCATCTAGAAACTGTATCCATTTGGCGTAGGCCTCCTCGTTCTTCTTCCCCTCTGTCTTACACATGATAGTATCTTTCAAGCTTAGCAGCAGGAGGTATCCCAAAAACTTTCTCCCATAACTCATAATTTCTTTCATCTCTATCAAAGCACAACCTCTCCCATCGGCTTCCTATCTCCCTTCTGGGCCCATAACCTGTTGGCACTGTCATTATAAGGGCTCTTGCTTCTCATTGTTCCTCCTCTGACATAAATCTGGTGTTTTAGATAACTTATAAGTTAGAAAATCAAGTAAAATAAGTTGTCAATGCCAGTTTTTATCAGTTAAAACAAAAACTTTTCTGCAGTCAACAGACCTTGAAAAACTTTTTCTGCTTTCCTCACCTCTAGATTGGACTACAGTATTCATCTTTATTCAATTCAATTCAATTCAATTCAATTCAATTCATTTCAGTTTTATTTATATAGCGCCAATTTACAACACATGTCGTCTCAAGAGATTTTACAAAGTTAATTCAATCGAATAATACAGATTTCAAGTCGGGTTCATACATTCCAATTAATCCTAACTATCAAACAGTGCAGTCAGATTGAGTTTATTATTCAAATTGGTTAAAAGTTTTTCTATCTAAGTTTTTCTATCTATCGAAACCCAGCAGATTATATTGGCATTGAACAATCACCTCTTCATCAGTTGCAGTTGGTCCCAAAAATCTGGAGCACGTTTGTTAACAGGTATCAGAAGACATCATCATAACTCTCCATTTTTCTGTACTCTTACATTTCTTTTACTTACGTTTAAAGTCGTAAATAGACTGACACCCATTTATTTAACTCAACTGCTCATCATCCGACATCATCCAACCAGATGCTTTTAGTGGAGTTTAGGTCCAAACTGAAGAATAGATGCAGTAAAAAAAAAAAAATCAGCCGCACTAAAAATACAGTTTATTTGTCAAATTGCCAGTTTGGTAAAATGTAAGTCGGCTACAAATTTGTTGACGAGCTGTGGCAGGGAATGGTTTTCCTGCATATAGTTTTTTTTTTTCAAATCCAGTTTTAACGGTGGTTGTTCTTGTTTATACAATTAATAAAGGACTGGTGGCCGACAGCAGCAGCCCCGGCTGAGGAACAGATTCTCCTGTCATTGTGGGTTCTGGCTCTGGAGCAGGAACGAACATTTGTCGTTGTGTTTTTGCAAAAATAGCTCCGGAGAGACGGGGTCCGGCTGTGCGGAGGGATACAATGGTTCTGCGGTCTGTGAATGCTTCGGGATGCAGCGGAGAAATACGGGCATGGATCTGGTGTTCCACTGTTTTTTCACCCTCAAAGAGAAGAGACTGACGACTGAGCGGGTGGAGATTGCTATTCATTTAAATTCCCAGGCTCGGGTTTTCAGGTTTTACTTGCCTACAACTCATTCCTGTATTTCCTTCACACCACTGGATTCCTAGCAGACACTTTAATGCCATAAATGATACGTCTTTAAGGTCGTCCTTGTTGGGAAGTTTTTCGAAGGGGTTTCGACCAGCAGAAGGCCATGGCTGTCGAGGCTCGGCCGGAGCTGGTCGGAAAGCGGTTCCTCTGTGTCAGCGGGGACGAGCCGCCTGAAAACGGAGATATTGTTCGGTTGCCATGGAGGTCCGGGGTAATACGAGCCGTCAGCAACGGTGACAGCGCCAATTCCGACCTGACGGTAAGGAGTGTGGTGATTTTTCTCCTGCCCTGTGGTGTGTTACATGGAAAACAAGTAGGAAAATCTGTGGTTGTTGGCTAGCAGGTGAGGTCCTCTGGGTGGATTGCCAGGCTGAAATGTGTTTTTCTTGCTCTGGTACCACAGATACTACACCTAAGACGCTATACTGTGTATTTCTTGTTGATTTGTATTTTCACTGCCGTGTTGATTTGACTGTTCCTGTGTCTACACAAGAAGCCCGCGGGGGGGTTATGGAAAGCAAACAGCTAACTGCGAACAGACAGTTCCCTGCATATTTGCATAGAAGTCCTCAGACTTTTCCTGCCCGTGTAATATTTATTTCTGTGGCCAAATCAAACCTCTGTGATCCCGGACTTAGCATGGGACTTATGAGGGAATAGGAGCAGCCAAACAGCTGGCAGGTCTTGTTGGAGCTGCATTTGTTTAAACATGTGGAGGAATTTTACTCCCCAACAGCTAAATGTTTTAATCTCCTGTACCCTGCAAATCAGCTGACGGTGGTGAGCTTAGCTTTTCAGTCTTTCTGTCGCCTTACAGATTTATGGTTAAACTAATCCTTATTAGCTCTTGGTTACACAGTGTTGGTAATTAATTTATTTGTTTGTCTTTTTGGTAATTTTCTCCTGATCTTCTGACTGAGAATAAACCCATAGTGTGTACAGGGGCGACATGAATGTTCCTTGGACCTAAGTATACATGAAATTGGCTTGCTGTTGCTTGAACAACAGCCAGTTTGTCTTTATGTGATGTATTTTGTAGATTTTAAAGGGAAGAGGCTGTTAAATGATGTTCCACTGAGCAGGAGAAGGAATCTGGTTTTATTTTGTAACCGTCAGAGTTAATTATATTAAAACATTTTTAATAGCTGGTGCCAACGATGGCAAAACAAGCAAACAAGACAAATATATACCTTGACAAGCCTATGCTAGGTACACAGGATTGTTTTCCCACAGTACACACTGTACAGTATGCCTATGCTCAGTTTTCTTTTGTTCCCAGACACCTTCTGTCTGCGTGTGCAGATAACTGGGCAGAGCCTAGCACAGCTCTGATTTGATCATTTCGCATATTGTGTGCATGTTTTGCTGATTTAAGGAGAGTCACTCATCACATATCACATCTACTGTTACTGATAGCACTTTGTGCTACAGTTATTCTTTGTGTCTGAACTAATGGGTAAGACATCAACTATAGCTCATTTCTTGTGTTCACCAGTGTACATGAAAGCTTAAAGCTAGTCCAACGAACATATCCCAGGTTCTTCCTTTTGTATTATTAAGTCCTTATGCAGCTTTCCAGATATAATGGTGGTAAACAGATTTTTAGAGCTACAGGATCAGAGCTTTATTTTGAATTCAGATCATATATTTAATTTTTTGCATGTATCGTATTAAGTAGCAAACCTTCATAAATTAATTAGGGTTTCATTTCTAAACATTCATTGATGAATCTAGAAACTGCATTGAAATATGGTCCGGCAAGGTTCCTGGTAGCTGGAAATTAGTCAGAAGTAGTGTTCTGGTTTAATCCTTATTACTGTGTGTAGTTCGATTAGCCAGAGGTTTAAAATGCTGAGTGAGTACAGTGGCAAAAAATAAAATGACAAGAAATGTGTGAATTTAAGCTATCAGGTCTTTGTCTGCTGTCTGTGGTCAGATTATTAATAATACAAGTGCATTGTGCAGGCTTTTCAACCATACTGTGTCATAGTTCTGTAACATATTTAAATAAAGAGAAAGTAAAAACAATAAAGCCTGTATCTCACCATTATGCCTATCTTTCAATACTTTGTTTATTTTTGAACTACAAATAAGATTTTGACATGAGTTAGTGAACTAGTTTTGAAGACCAATGGACAAATCTATCACAGGGAAACAGCCACTGGGAGTGTAACGGGAGAGAGAGCTGAACTAACGACAGCATAATGGTTAGAGAGTAAGCAATGAGGCTATCTATAGCCAGGATGCACACTAGGAACAATTAAAATGATCATAATACTGTCATCAGGACACATGAGGAGGTGTATGACTGAAAGATTAAACAGCTGATCGAGCACCCATCTTATTCCGAGGTTGGTATATGTTGTCATTTGTAGTAATTTTGGTTTTTGTGTGACACGAGAAGAGTGTTTTGCAGGTGGTTAGCAGATGAATCATTCGCTGTGGTGTCTTTATGTTCAAATATGTCATTATTATTTTAATTGATAATTGTTACCCATTTAATAAAGAAGCATCATAGCTGAGTCACTTAGAGCAGTGTTGGTATTCACAGCATGCTCCTAAACCCTCTCCTTTATGACTACAAATCTAATAGGAATGGGCTGAGAATTGTTATTGCCATTCTTTATAAGATTAAATGAAGCAACTGTACACCAATTCACTCGATAACTGAGCTGTTAAGAGTTAAGGGCAAACAGTTAGGACCATCTAAGAGTACAGCTCTGCTTTTTTCCTGCTAAAACAGCTCAATGTGACTTTATTCCTTTCTACTTAATATTCGTTTTGACAATAAAATTATGGATTTACGTCTGTAAGTGTAGGAGCCTAAGCTAAATATTGTGAGGACTATTAATGCATAACTGGAACTATTTGCTAATTTACTTTTTATGCAAGCCCTTATTGATTTGAAGCATAGTCATATATTTGGTTAGATAATGGACAAATTGCCAAAATGTAAACCATAATTTGTTTTTGTTGCATATGTAAATTGTTTTGGCTAAGAGATCAGCGTAACATGTTTAGTCCTTACCAGGAATGGTACCAGGAATGGGGGTGCCAGACCGACAAGATTTTGAGTAGGGCCAAACAGTTGTTTGACCTTCCTCTCTCTACCCTTTTATGCTCACTTTGATTCATTAGCAACTCGTGGATATGTCATTTCCCTTTATTTTGTTTGCTGTACATTTATTAAATAAAAGGTTAAAAATAAGCTGTTTTGAGAATTAATTTTTTATTTTTTTGTTTATTTTTTTGGATAAGAATTATGTCGGAGGTCACGGGAGGGCCAAGCTGAAATTTCACTTGTTAAGGATCTTTATTTTCATAGTAAAACTTGTTTTGCATATATTCTGGATTTTAAACACACGGACTGGGTAAATTTTGGATGCAAGTAGGATGCTGAGAAGGATAGAAAGAAAGCTGTAACATTCATTCCTGCTGATGGATAGCTACTAATTTGTGAGACCGCCGCATGGTGGGTGTTTCAGCTAACTGCTTTGGTGTATTTGGGACGACCGTCTTGTGTGGTGGATGGCGGCAGCCTTAATTAACAAATTAAAGTGCCTGTGACATGCTTTTTCCACTAATGCAGAAATTGAAAGGAAACATCTTAATATTGAATGAATTGGTCAGTAATTTACATGATATTTGGAAAAAAGACATGGGGCGCGGCGCTGGTGGTGTAGTGGTTAAGTGTGCGACCATATATGGAGGCTATAGTCCTCGATGCGGCCGCTGGGATTGAGTCCCGGACCTGGCGACCTTTCGCCGAATGTCTCCCCCTCTCTCTACCCCTCTTTCCTGTCTGCCTACTGTTGAAAAATGAAAAATAAAGGCCTCTAGTGTCAAAAAAATATCTTTAAAAAGGAATAAAGATGTGATCAAAGATAATTGTGACACAGAATAGGCTTTCACTCAGTTTTTCCAGAGTGGGAATACTGCTCCAGAATTCCGTTGGATTCTCTGTGATGCACCGTCTTAACATCCTTTAGTCGCACTTTCTGCAAATGGGAATTGTGGCAGTTTGTGTTAGATATAGAAACAACTACATTGTTGGAGTAACGATGGGTCATCACAGTGGACTACAACTACCATGTAGGATTACGACGTTTCAGCGATCCCCCTACATACACAAGTAGCGTGTGAAGCTGCTGCATGGGTGCGATGTTCACAGGATATGTTATCGCACACAGCATTGTTGGACTGTTCAGATCAGTTCTAGGTGCATCTGGTTGCAGTCGGGTTGTGTGATCTAATAACTGGTGTGTTTTTTATTTAAACATTTAAACTGTTGTCTTCACGAGAGTTTCCACTAGAGTTTGATAACTCGGTTGTCTTTAGTTAGTCTGAATAACCCTGCAGTCTGTGATCCCTCAGCAGGTCCAGTTGTTAAGTGTGTGTCCCCAGCTTAAGATTTGTTCATGCTAAAACAGCAAACAGTGGCCAGAACAACCATGTTGTTTAGATGAAAAAAATGTATGACTTTTTTTTTTACAGGTGCTGGACAGACTGCTCATTCTTTTGGGTCTGTGTTTGCTACTAAACACGTTTTAACTATTTATTTATCACAAGTCACTTTGTTATCACATTCACCAGTATTGTCTCATGTTGCATGTTTTCCTAATAATGTGCAGCCCTAGTTTTATTTGTTACTACCTCCTGCGGTGGAGCAGGGTTGTAATTGTGATCCGACTTCAACTCCTTGTTGGATGTTGGGATCTTTGAATTGGATCGAAAGCTGTTAAGAAGTCGTGGAGGGAGGTCATGGAGTGAAAGGATGTTCTGCTCTAAGAGAAGTGCCTTATGCACAGCTGACTGAATGGTGTGCACAAAACATCCCTATTATCATACTGGCTTATTTATCTTTGTCTTGAATTATCTCAGCAAAGTCCAAACTCAAACTAATTAAAATTTATCAATATTTTAATCACTTGACAATGTAGAATATATATATATATATATATATATATATATATATATATATATATATATTTCAATTTTTGTATTTATAT
>JAHUTJ010042404.1:0-19295 GCA_036250325.1 Characodon lateralis | reverse complement strand
TCTCCAAGATTTATCCCATTTCACCCCTGAGTCCAGGAACCGCAACCTGCCTGCGATCCTGTGTAAGGATCACATCCAGTCTGCGATTCAGCTCACGTAACATCTCAGTCTGAGTGCTGATCGCTCTGAAGATCCCATCACACATGCCAGGCAGCCTCACAATGGCCAGAACAGCTGCTGACATTCTCCGAATTTCTCAATATGCCAGGTAACCGCTGACTCCAAAAAGCAGAAATCCTGATATCAAACATCCAATTATATACATATTTTCCACATCCTCGACTGACATTATCGACAAACATGCAATCCTCCACTCCTGCCAGGAGTCCATTGTGTATCCAGAGAAAAATGTCCCGTCCGGACAAGTTGGGCTCTCCTTCAACCTGTCTTCTTGTCGAGAAAATTTGATCAATTGCATTGAGAGACCAGTTGACCAAATCCATAACTCAGAATTTGGAAGATATGCAAAAAGAGGCTCCAAAAAAAGAAGACAAGACACAGAGCTGAAGCAGGGCAGATATGGGAGGGGTGCGGGAGACAGAGAAAAAGCGTCCTCCTCCACCGAGAGCAGGAAGAATGGTGGTGATGGTATATTAAGTGAGATGTGCATTTTTGCACAAAGGACAAGAAGTTTATTTTTTGTCACATCTTACCAGAACAACTTCATTCACATGTTGCTGTGTCCCCCACATAGCTTGTGGTGAACTGCAAACTGGACAGGTTTCTTCTTGCCACTCTTGATAAAGGTGAGTTATGTAAAGTGTAGAACTAATAGTTGTGCTGTCAACAGAGTCTCCAACCTGAGCCATTGATCTCTGAAGCTCCTCCAGAGTTACAATAGAGCTCTTGGCTGCTTCTTCAATAATATTATCCTCTCCAGGCCTATATATTTTGGTGCAAGGCCATGTTTTGGTGGCTTTGCAGCTGGATTATTATTATTTGTAGATTATCAACGTAAAAGTGCTCTGAGAGTTGTTCAAAGCTTTGGATATTTTATAACCTAACTTTGTCCCTGACTTGCTTGGTGTGTTCCTTGATCTTTGTGAGGCTTTATGTTCACTAATGTTCTCTAACAAAGCTCTAAAGCCATCACAGAAAAACTGTATTTAAAACTGGGAATAAAAAACAACTATATAGCCAGACTATTAATTACAGTAGATGGCTTCTTGTATATATGTGTATATATATATATATATATATAGATATATAGATATATCTATAGATATATATCTATATATCTATATAGATATATATAAACACATATGAAATGCTATGCTTCAAGGGTTCAAAGGCCAAGATAGAATATATAAACACAGTTTTACATCATATAGTTAGCTTGTTTTTGACAAGATTATTCTAAAGGATAGATTTTTTTTGTAAAAAACCTTTTGTTAAGTTCACAAAACTGTGACTATTTGTGTAGTTGGAAAAAAAAAAAAAGGTTTCTTAGTTAATCACTTTACACTTCCTGCTGTTGGCTCAAAATTCACTTGCAGCCTGTGGAAAGGCCAGATAAGGTGATTTTTTTCTCAGAAAACAGTCAACAGTAACTGACTGTTACAGGTCCTGACTCACTCCATGCAATCACTTTCTCCTTGTTTTTAACAAAAGGAAAAATATTTGTAAGCACCAGATATTAAAACTTAAAAGCAAAAGCTATGTTTGAATCAAGCTCTTGTATCAACCGGTCCTACTCAAGAGGATTTATGTGGTACTGTTGCAATACTCGTTTTCTAAAAAGGCTTACTATGCTTCCCAAAATAAATCCTAAGTAAACCTAATCACTAAGCCTCCATTGTTCTGTAAATTAAGAAAGCTTTTGATGCGAGAAAATAGCATGTTTTCGGATAACTGCAGAGTGAAATAAAGATACCAACCTCATTAAAGTGAGCCACCTCCTCACAGTTCTCTGCTACGCGGCTGCAGAGGGGCAGACCTGAAAGATGGAAAAGGATTCAGAGATTAAAAGGCAGTTGGCATCATGATAGCTGAGATTGAGTGGGCAGCATGGGGTAATGTCCACAGGACCAAAAACAGTAGAGTCGGTCTGAGTATTCCATACACTTGCGTTACAAGGCGATCCAGATTCATGTTTTAACAAAACACCACTGCACATCTCCTAATCAACACATTTTTCACAGTGAAACATAGGGTTTCTTCTTCAGATGGAACTGGGTTTTTTGCCATGGTAATTGAAATACAGTCAAGTTTGACCCAAAGCCTTCAGCCATCTGCAAGAAATCTGAAAATAAGGAAGAGGTTTATTTTGTTCTCACAATAAGTCCAAACATACATCCAAATCAGTAAAAGAATGACTTCACATGAAGAAAATTCAACTTTTGGATGACCTAGCCAGAGTCTTAATTCACTTGGCCAAGACTACAGATTTACTCACCCCTTCCCACTACTCAGCAGAAGACTGACTAATTAGAGTCCCCTTTCCCTTATTTTAATACCCAGTGCTGCCTGAATGCGGGCTGTTTATAATTCAGGACAGATAACACTACTGTTGCCACACTGCTGCCATCCAAATATTTAAAACTTTCTCAGCATTTGTTTGGTATTGCTTTTTATCTGCTTTCAGCAGAAAGGTAATTAACATCATATATATATTTTTTGGCTTGATTGAAATTTATAGTTATAACCCCAGAGAACAACATTTCGGACAGTTCAAGTAATTAAAATATATGACTTTTGGGAGCAAAATCTATTTTGTATTTTTGCTATTTAAGCACTTTTGGCCCATGCAGATACATACTGTGATCTTTAAAAAGGGCAAAACTTGTTGCAGCAAAATGTAGCACCTAAATATAATCACATCTCCATAATCATGATTACATGATATTTAGAGAGGACCTTTCTGTCCTCAAATCACATAAACATGTAATGTTTCTTAAACTCTAGAGCTTTAACTGGATCCATAAAATTAAGATTGAACTTGTTTATCAAGAAACAGTCCAAGACTGTCTGACATGAAATGATGAATTAGGGGAAAAGAACCTCAAACCCAGTGCTGCGTATGGTGGTAGATCTTTGATGCTGCAGACCTATTTCTCTTCCAGGAGCAATTGCTACCTAGATGGATTTTTTACTACAATTTCTTACATGCTATTATTTTTCCCACTGAATAAATGTTCTCAAATTAATGACTGGCCACTTATAATAATTTTCTCTGTTGTACATTCTTGGATTTCTAAAATCCAAGCACATACATAATAGTTTTTTTTTTTGTACATGAGCTGAGATTTTTTTTAGCTTATGGTGTTGTTAAATAAATTCAGGATTTTCTAAATTATGCAACATGCTTGTGTTTTAAAGTTCCTACATTTAAAAATTTAGTCTCAATCTGCTATGTATCCTTTCTATGATTTTTTTGCCTTTCATAAATGTAAGTTAGTGACAGATGCTGAATTGAAAATGTATCCATAAAAGGAACAGATTAAAAATACATCTGCAAATGTTTAATAACTTTTTGTAGTTTTTTGAAAAAATGTAAGACCCTCAAATACTTCCTGCTGCGGTTGCGATTTTAGATATTTAAGTCAGTTCATTTAAATTAGTCAGTGTTGGCTGAACTTAATCCTAGCTCTTGCAACAGATAAATGAAGTCACTGAGAAATTTGTGAAAATGTAAAATAGTCCTGTTGCCATCTAAAATATGCTTATGTATGTGATTAAACCAGCAAAGGGATGATTTAATTACTTAAGTACCTCACAAAAATGACAAGAAATGCTAGAAAAGCTGAGAAAGACACATAGAAAATTGTATGTTAACTTTGCAACACAGAGAAGGTAAATTAGAAGACACATTTAGTCTCTTTAAATAGCCCAATGTTCTGTTGCTTAAGTTTTTATAAGCCCATTGCACAGCTACCTAACTCCCTTATGCATGCTGCAGCATGTGCTCATCTGGCTAGTTAGTGGCACCTATGAATTGTCCCACTCTGCTTTGTTGAGTTTATTTGCTTTGAATAAATAAGGCTTAATGTGGGCGCATGTGGACAGTCATACAAACCTGAACACACAGAAAAATTAATGAAGCCCTGTCATTTTGACTGTATTAATACTTTAGAAAAGAAAACCTGGATGCTGCCAAGCTCTGATAATTATATGAATAACAAGGCTTGACAATGTCTTTTCATTCGTTTATAAAGCAAACACACTTCAGGGGATAGGAGCAAATAAAGACACACACACGGGGAACATCTATAAAAAACATATTGAGCCTGTTTTAACTTTATCTTTTTATCAAAACAAGCTGCTTTTCATTTTTCCTCCAAATGTTGCTGTCTTTGTCACATCTCTCTGAGATTCTGTGCCACCTCATGCAAACCCACGTCCCTTTGAAGCAGTCAAGTAAATAGCGCTTCAGAGTCAAAGTGGGAGAAGAGACAACACTCCTCCTACATTATTGATAACACTGGCCTCTCACAGGAGTGATTTCATCCAACGAGAGATGTGGGTTCAGAAAAAATAGATTATGTGAGGCTTATGTAAGGTCCTCCAAACTAAACTAAATAAAACTTTCTGCTGATCAGCCCAGGTTGGTGGCACTGACCAAAGAGTGAGAGGAAACTGTCCTAATGAAGACCTACATATTTTATTTCATTTCAGTTAGAGAGAAATCAAACAAGGAAGAAAGGAAAATTGTTGCAGTGCACAGATGTGCTGTATTTCTTGTCTTTGGTTCATGTTCTGTTTTATTACAGACTAACTGAAAGTGGTTTCGATTCAAAAAAAATTGCCTCTAGTATAAACCAAATGTCCATACAGGCACAAGAGAATTACAAAAGATTGCTACATAGTGGAAATGTGATTAAAAGACTAAAATGCAAAAAAAAAAAAAGAATCTCCTGTTTGCTGAATGTTAAGACAAGACTTAATAAATGCAAGGCACGAGCAAAGCTGAAAATTATCAAATATCTCCAGGCAACAAGACTTTTCTATATTTTCTTATTAACTATTCCACCTAATATTACACTTAAATAAAGGCTTTGCAGGCTGCGGTACCAACCAATGAACGAGTACAAGAGCACTGTACTTTTAAAAAGCCCAGAGCAACAGATAACAGTGAAAATTCATTAAAAACTTGTCAGGAAATCAATTAACTTTTCTTGTCCCATCTATAAGGCGACCTCATTTTGTTTTATATCTACTTTCAAAAATAATCAGCCAGGCTCTGGAGAAAGAACGGCAGTTTATAATCCAGCTTTTTTTCCATGATACATTTAATGTGTGGGTTCAACAACAGCAGAAAGAAAACTTTGCATGTACACAATAAATATACAAAAATACAAGTATATCTCAGTAAATTACATAATCTGATGACATTATCTGATGATGTTTGTTAGAATAAAAGTAGCTTTTTAAAATAACCTTTACGCAGGTAATAAATGTAATTTTCATTAAGCCTGCATTTCTGTGATAAGAATGTTGTTTGTATTGGTCTGATGTGATATTTTTCCCTCAGTGTGTTTTAATTTGCCATTCTGGTTCTTGTTCCCAAACACAAATAAAACTGGCCTTTGAATTGATAAAGTAGGCTAACATTTAGCTCCTGGAATGGCCAAGACCTCAACTCTGGTGAAAAAATAAAAGGTATGTATATATTTGAGCAAACTAATTTGAATTAAAGACAATACCCTTTCAATTTAAGCTTAAGCACTCAATGGTTGTTTTTGAACTTCAATAAACTTGTCTCTAGAAAAACAACAGTTCAAATGTATCATGAAAACCCCAAAACTAATATTACAACCATGCTATAAATAGGTGTACGTGGGGACATCAAGCATCTTTGTACATCCAATCATCCATTGATTTTGTTAAGGTGTAAAATAAATCTAACATTACAAAATGTTGAGATCAACTTTCACTGTTTGCTGAATTTGATCTGACACCTATCCAGGATTGTTTGTCAGTTCAGGAGGCTTGTAGTTGAGCTACAGGACTGACAAAGACTCCTGGATGGGTGTCAAATTAAATTCAGAAAACAAAGCAAAAGTCTGGTTCCCTTCAATATAGGCCGGTTGTAGTTGCCATGACTCGGATGACTGAACATTTGACTAGGCATGATAAAACAATGATTTAATTAAAGAGTTACACAACAAACATGGTCTAACATTGTTGAAAAAAAATTATAAACATCTTTTATAAAAAAAAAAAAAAAAAAACTTGTTAGGTAAAGAAATATCTTCACATAATCTCAGACATACAGAAATAGGATCTGGAGACACGTTGAAAATACTCCAATGGTTCAAAAGTCCGTAATTCTGTTCCTTGGGAGCAGTTGTCGTACAACTTTAAGGTGTATCCCTGCACCAACAGAGCTATTTCAAATGGTTGAATGAATTCCTGAGCTTGCCATTAAGTTTTCCAGAGGCCTGTTAAGGAACCGTTTATTCAATTTAAGGTGCGCTGAAGCAAGAAAACATCTATAACCTGTAGGACCGGAGATGTAAATTGTAATTCTGTGGCAACTTGTCCCCTTAAGATAGGCAGCAGCTGGCCATCACATTACACAGTGGATAGAACAAGTGCACCATATACCAAGACTGTCAATCCTCAGTGCAGCTGTCAGAGGTTAAACTCCTAGCTCAGGGCCATTCTTTCTTTTCTATTAACACCTTCCTTTCTATTAACAAGTAGAAGCCGAATCAACTCCATATTCAAAAAAGCTGTGAGCTAAAACAGCTACAAAGTTAGAGCTGAATCTTGTGTTGTTCTCCAAAAAGTAATTGATAAATGCATATGTAGAGGTCTTATGTAGGCCTGTATTGAATTTCTTGACTTATTGGCACAACTTGAAATCTGGCTTAGATAAAGCTAATTTGTTTCTACTTGTTAATTATTCTTAATATTGACGTACATTTCTGAATGGCATCAAAAGTCAGAAGAAAATTCCCCCATCAAATTGACTCTACACCTTAACCATATGAAGACATGATGGAGTGACCTTAAGAGAGCTCTTCCCACCACATCATAAATATAGTTGCGCCATTAAAGGTTGTGGCGAGGCCAGAGCAGTGATTAGGTCCAATATTTTATTTATAAGGTTGCAAAATAAAGATGCAAGACTGGGTTTTTACCTTACAAAGATTGTGTTTATCTTTAGGGCTTTTTTCTGGCAATTTCTTTTAGACTTCAAAGGCTCTTATACAGTTCAACCCCTCTCACCACTCTGAAACACAAAGAAGTTGAGAGTTTTCTTCTTGACAGACGCCTTCCTGTCCAGACAGGAAGATTTCAGAGCTGAATGTGCTAAGGAAACTCCACTGACAGGTTTCAGGGAAAGGCATTACTCAAAAAAAACCCTCAGTTGTAAAAGAGATTGACACCAACACATACTGAACAAAAACATTGTCACACTGTATTCCAATAACTATACAGCTGAAATTAAACTTTTATCTAATCTGTGCAAGGACCTTTTTAGTTCTCACTGTCTGACATTTAATTAGACTAAACCTCTGGTGGTTTAGGTCAATTGAGATTACCAAGCTTATTTCTGTTTACTAAATAAGGTTGCCAAGTACAGGTATCTGATCCATTCAGGGATAAGCAGAGCAATCAACCATGCACACACGGAATTTAGAGTAACAAATGAACCTAACATGTTCTTGAAATGTTGGGAAGTTGGACCACCCTGAGATTCATGGAAAGAACATGCAAGCAGAAAGACCCCAGGCCAGGATTTGAACCTAGGATTTTATTGCCACAAGGAAGCAGTGCTCACAACTGCAACATGGTGCAGGCACACCACTAGTAACCACTAAATCCCTTTTATAGCAGGGCAGTGGTATTCATTTGCAGGCTTGGAACTACAAATGACACTACTGACACTTGTCCTTGCTCTTTTTTCGCAGGATGACATTGTTACTTCAGTTACCAAAGATATGCTGCATGACACAGCAGCTATTTTTGGGTAATGTCGCCACTTGGATAGCTCTGGAAGTGAGCCTCTATGCCACAGGCTTCTTTGCTGCTAACCTATCAGCCACAGAAGAAGTATTGAAAACTCAACACGAGGGAGAAACAAGTGATGCAATGTAGCAGCAACAAGTGAAGCCTACTGGCAAAACAAAGCCTGTGTGGAAAGTGGAGTGGGCTTGTTTGCACGCTAGCAACAGCCATCCTGCAACTTTGTATGTGGGAGAAAATTCAAGTTCATGCATTCTCTGCTCACATTTTGAAAAAAGACCTTTCAGATCAATACATATTTTGAGGTTCCACTGTGTTTTGCTATGCTCTACTGAGAAAAAAACGTGCAAATAACTCATTCATTAGACCTTCTGTCAACGCAAACAGAGATGCCCATTCAAGTGGACAAACCTGCTAAAGACAAAGGCACTGACATGGCTACAAACAGAAGAAACATGTATTGGAACAAATGATGACAAATGAACAACAGATGAGTAGTACTGTACCCTGCTGCTATACTGCAGTCAATTTTACCAAAGAGCAACTCCTATGTCTGAGGCAGTCATCTCTGGGCAGTTTTTCTCTGGTTTTTCTGAGATCCCGGTTGGAAGTGCGGCTCTTTGTGGGACACAGGAGGTAAACGGGCAGGAAAGATTGTCAAAGTCTACCAACAGAGACTACATACTCCGCTCCCATCTATCCACCTGGAAAATGTCTACTCCCTGATGAAAAAAACGAATGAAATGCTCCTTCAGTGTCCCACCAGGGATAAAAACACACTAGAACGCTGCTACCCAGCTTTAAAAGATGCATCTTGGGCTTTATTGGGACTTGGGACTCTGACCACTATCTGTTTCATCTCATTCCAACCTATGAGCAGAAATTAAAAACCAACACAGTTACTCAAAAGGTCATACAAACACAAGTAACTATAACATCAATGTGGCGTGCCTACTCTGATGCTGGATTGAATCCGGAATAATAAGGTTAATCATGCAGTTAGGACACTGTCTTGAGATACCTTTTTTGTGGAGCAAAACTGCCCTGGCCTGGCACATGTAGGCAACCATCTGCTCCATATGGTATGCTTGAAATGCAGCGACAAGACGTATAAAAAAATCTAAATAAAAATTTCAATCCTTTGGCAGGAAATGTTTGGAAGTGGACTGATGAGTCAAAGCAGGTGTTGCAGGTCTGCTTTGACTGCAGTGATTTGAGTGTTTTTTAAGCTTATGCCTCTGATCTAAACAATTCACTGACACTGTGACAGCATACATCAGTTTTTGTGAGGATATGTGTGTGGAGAACAAGATCTTTCACGCAACAAGAAAAAAACATGGTTTTTATTCACATCTGAGGAAGCTGCGTTGGACCAAATAAGAGGTTTTCAGCACGAAGACTATCCTCTGTATAAGCAGGAGAGATGCAAACTGACAAATGAGATCAGGACTGCTGAAAGAAGCTACAACAAAAAGCTAAAAAGCAGTTTCTTATCTAACAACCTAGCAACAGTATGGAAGAGTTTGAAAAGTTTTTCATTCTTTAATGACCTCTTGACTGGCTAACAACCTCAACAGCTTCTTCTGTAGATTTGAAAAGCAGCCATTCACACCTCACTCCCACACAAATGGATTACTTCCACCCCTGCTAACAACCCCACAATCAATTCAGTTTATTTATATAGTGGCAATTCACAACATGTCATTATAAGGCACTTTACAAGGTCAATTCAGTCGAAATCATACAGATTTTAAGTCAAGAAACATACATTTAAATTAATCCTAGTTATCAAACAATGCATTCATTTTAATATTCATATTGGTTAACAAGTTTTCTATCTTGGGAAACTTAGCAGATTGCAAGTCAGTGACTTGCAGTATTCACTTCTCCTGGACAAGCATGTAGCAACAGTGGTTCCTAATAAAGGTTTCCCTTTCACAGGAAGAAACCTCAGGCAGAACCAACCTCTGTGTGAGTGGCCATCTGCCATGACCAACTGGGGGTTTGAGAGAAAACAGCATACACACAAAAGGAGCACAGAATCATTAATCTAGGGGTACTTTCTATGTGAAAAAAGTAAAGCGCAAAGTCGGTAGTAGCTCATTCAGAGTATTAATCTAGGAGAGAAAAACAATAAGGCAGATAAGCTCAGCCAATAGCTATGTCTAGGACAGAGACAGGGTTAAACACTGAAAGACATGGTCAAGTGTATCATGTGTAGGAGAACATTAAATTGTTGGCATCAGCAACTTAGTCGATGCCCCCCTTCAGGAAGGTTTTATCAGCTAACCAAAGAGCCATGCCAGGTGTAGTATCTAGGAAGAGAAAAACCCTGCCTGAAAGTCTGCGATGAGCAAATGGCCCCTTCTTTACTCATGTATTCAACAAGTCACTGGAGCAATGTGATGTTCCCTCCTTCTTTGCTCCACCATCATTGCGGTCCCCAAGACTTCAGCTCAGCCTTCAACACCATCAACCCAGACATCCCCCACCAGAAGCTCATCCAGCTCACAGTGTCGGCCCCTCCTGTCAGTAGATCACCACCTTCCTGACTGATCAGCAGCGTGTGAGGCTGGGGAGCATCTTCTCCTGCAGCATTGGCTCATTCACTAAACAGGACAGGTCCAAACTGCAACAAACAATTAGATCTGCAGAAAAGAGGGATGACCTTCGCTCCATCCAGGACTTGTACAGGTCTAGGGTCAGGAAAAGGGCAACTAACATCTCTGCCAACCCCACACATCCTGGACACTACTGTTTAGATTTTTACCTTCGGGTCAGCGCTACAGTGTGATATTTGCAAAAACCAACGATCACAGAGATCGTTTCTTGCCCCAGGCTTTCTCTCTGATCATCACAATAAACACCTCATAGCCAGAGTAGTCAGTGACTCTGCTGGAAACAAATAAGCACATTGCACTATCACACCTCCCTTTTTTTTTCTTTATATAAAAAGAATTGTAGATACACACACGTACATACTGCTCCTTTATCCCTAATTTTATTTGCTCTAAACTTGACATATTTATAGTTAATGTTGCTATGATGTGAGCACTGTAAACCAAACTCAAATTCCTTCCAAACAAAAAAAGCCAGAAGTAAAGAGGACCAAAATACACAAAGACACAGAGGAGAGTAAAGCTAACTGAACAAACACAACAGTAATAAAACCAAGATTAACCAAATATGCAGGGATGGTAATCAGACCAACCACAATCCTACAATCCAAGATACATTGTCATCTAATAAATGAATAATTAATGTAAGGGATCAAATGTCTTGTTTGTATATTTGTTTATTTCAAACTAATTCACATTCACGTTCATACACCATGCTAAATGTTTACATGACCATTTGTTTGAAAAGGAGGTAGGTACAAGTATAAATTTATGTGACCCTACCCCCTTGCTTTCATATGTACCTTACTTTACACATTATTCTTCATTGAAAGAAAGCAAAAAAACAATAAAAACAGGACAACACTCTCCCCTTGACAAATGCAATTTTTATCAATAAGAAAATCTCTAGATTAAGTTTATCCAAATACCACAATTTATTTTCTTAATAAAATACAGGAAATGACTCATTTATATTTTCCCTTTACCCTTCCACTTTAAACTGCTTCATCCTTATATGAATCTAGAATTTGTACTTTTATTTTCTCTTGAACCGGCTTATATCTTTACTTTGTTTTATTTCTTCTGGTAAACTGTTCCATAGTTTAACCCCCGCTATTAAAATGCACATACTTGTTAAGGTCGTTCTAACACCATGGATTTTCAAATTCAGTTTCCCTCCTAAATTATATCCTGCCTTCCCCTTTACAAATAATTTCATAATTTTTTTAGAAAGTGAATTATTTCTCACTTTAAATATTATTTGTGCTGTTTTAAATTGAACCAAGTCTGGAAATGTCATAGCTCCTGTTTTTATAAAAAAAAAGTTTGTTTGTGTGGTCTTTGTAACCTATTTGATTAATGAAACTATTTGCCCTTTTCTTTATAAAGGTTATTGTTTGGATATTACTTTTGTACTAAATAAATGTAGAGTCTTCTTTATATTTCATCATCTTACCCAAATTTTGTAATTATGTATGCAAACCTAAATTTAAACATTGTCTTCAGTCACAACATTTCCTTTCGGAGCCTTGCAAAAGTATTTATAGAAATGTTATAATTTAAATGGTATATACACTTGTATAGCGCTTTATCAAGTCCCCAGAGACCCCAAGGCGGTTGATGTTGATGTTGAGAGTGGTGTGCGTTCATGGTGATGTGTAGCATTTGTCTTCTGCCACTCACAGTGCTTTGCATGTAGGGCAAAAAGTTTAGTTTTGGCCTCCTCTGACTAAAACATCTTGTTCTACATGTTTACTGTGTCTTCTACATACATGACTCGTCGCAAAGTATAAATAAAGCTTCTAGTGGCTTTCTTCTTGTCACTCTTAAAGGCCAGATTTGTGGAGTGTCCTCCAGAGTTACCACAGATGCCTGATTTTCTGATTATTGATTTCTTTACACTGCATCTCTGTTTATGTGGACAGCCATGAACATAGGTTTACATTTTCAGATGATGAATTAAATAATGTTCCATGGAATAGGCAAAGCTTGGGATATTGTGTTATAACCTTACCCTTATTTTAGCTTCTCCACAACTTTATCACTGACCAGGCTGCTGTGTTACTTGGTCTTCAGGATGTTGTTTGTTCATAAACAATTCTTTAGAAACATTTACAGAACAGCTGTATTTAAACTTTAAACTGAAATTAAATTATACACAAGTGGTCTATTTACCAATTAGAGGTCTTCTGAAGGCATTTTATTTTGGGTTTTCAGAGTAAAGGTGACTGGAAAAAAATGCAGACAAGACTTTGCAGATACTCTATTTGTAAAACATAAAAAAAAAAACATAACCTTCTTTCTACCACTTTACAATAATATATGGTTAATACAAAGTAGGATGGGCTGCACAGTGACACAGTTGGTAGCACTGTTGCCTTGCAGCAAGAAGGTCCTGGGTTCAACTCCCGGCCAGGGGTTTATCTGCATGGAGTTTGCATGTTCTCCCCGTGTATGCGTGGGTTCTTTCCGGGTACTCTGGCTTCCTCCCACAGTCCAAAGACATGCATACAATTATATGCTACTTGTGTTGGTAAAATAAAATCCTAACAAATACATTGACGCGTGTAGTTGTAATGTGAGGAAAATATAAAAAACTTCAAGAATCTAAATATTTAAAGCACTTCACCTTCTCACAGTGAACCATTATTTATGTTTTGAAAAAGGAAGGAAATAACCTGTATAATACTAAGACTCCTATAAACACACAAAACATTGCTGACGTTGTTTGAAATTATGAAGAGATAAACTGAAGCTACTAAGCTGACAGTTGCACCATGGAGAAAAAAACATCTAATTTCTGACAAGGATGACACGGTTCATGTTATATCCGTACCCATGCGAAATCACTGCACCAAAGAGTCTAACACTGAGAGGCATGTGTTTTCTCCACGGCACACACACATGGATCTACAAACAGACCAGAAAAAAGAATATGAACTGGATGTGGGTGTTGTAGCATTCTCCACAGTCAAAATGATGACACCGGGATTTTAAAATCAGAGTTGAGGAGGCACTGAGCGCCTGTCAGAGAGCACTGATCACTGTCAAAGGTGGTGAAAGATGCACACCTACTGTTTCAGTCTCCTTATCTCCCAAATACACAAAACACAGTGAAGTGTGAATAAATTCACAGATTGATTTTCCTTTGTTTATCTTCCTTTTCTTATTAAGTACAACATACGGCAAAGTTTTCTTTGGTTTCACAATATGTTTCAAAATATTTTCACAAAATGCATGTCATTTGTAATAAGATAGATTTTACCTTAGATATATTTTTGCTGTACTGACAACAGAATATAACACCTTGCAAAAGCTTTCATAACCCATTTGTATTTTGTCTAGTCATAACTATAAACTTCTATGTATTTTATTGGGATTTAATGTGGTTGACCAACACAAAATCAGACATATCTGTAAGGTGGAAGGAAATGATACAGGAGTTTCAAAAAGGTTAACAAGTTAAATTTCAGAAAGCATGGTGTGCCTATGTTTTTCATCCCCTTTAATACTCAGGAGTAAAATCAAGTTACCTTCAGAATTACCTTCATTAGCAAATTTGTAGATGGTAAATTAGAAAGACACTGCCACTAGGAAACCCTAGAAAGTCCCACTTGCAGTTTGCCACAAGCCATGAGAGGAAAAGAGCAAACATGTAGAAGAAGGTGCTCTGGTTATGCTGCCAAAACAAAACGTTTTTCCCTACATGCAAAACGTTATGTGTGGCAGAAGGCTAACACTGTACATCGCTCTGGACACACTGTCTGCACAGTGAAGCAAAGTAGTAGCAGCATCATGCTGAGGGAAAGATTTTATTCAGCAGTAACAGGGAAAATGGTCAGAGCAGGTTAGAATATGGACAAGCTAAAAACAAGGAAAACCTAAAGGATAACATGTTAGAGTCTGGGGAAGATTAGCTCTCCTCCAGGACAACAACACTATACATTGACTCAGGTGGGCTGAATGCAACACACTTTTCTGATTTCTTTTTTTTTGTAAAATAGTTTTTTTAAAAACCATTTATTTTTTACTTTGTGTAGGTCTATCATAAAGAATTTCAGTAAAAAACAAAATGTGAAAAGCTTCAAGCAAAATGAATTGAGAGTCTGGGATACCCTAAGAATCTCATCACCACTAAAAAATAAACAAGTTTCACTTATTGTGACCCATTACACTATGTACCAGACCCGCACCAGCTAGTAAACACGCGGGCTTCAACATAGCTACATACATTAAATTTAAGATGTTCCTACCTCTGAATGTAACTTTCGCGATCCTGTCACCTTTCCCTCGAAGGTGAGCCACCGTCTTCAGGTGAACCACTAGAGACATCATCAGTGCGCTTTGACCGGGGGGGGGAGTAAATTTCTACTCCGCGCAGTTAAAACTTGAACCGATTTGGTGCAATCACTGATTTAATGGGAGCCTCCGTTTGTCTCTGGATGCGCTCTGCCCCAAAAACATTTCCCTCTGCCGCACCGTGGACGTTTAAAACATGTCATCTAAGATAAAGTAAGAAGATAAAACTGAATCAATCACAGGCCCCTGTTAACATTCTCTCCAAACTCCGTGCATGCTCCCTGGCTGCCGGGTCTGTCGCTCATTGCGAGCTGGCGCTGGATTTTACGCTGGTGGCTGCACAGGAGGGGCGGGGGTGGGCTTCACCTCCAGCGGGAGGACGCTGATGCTCTAATTGCAAGGTTAAAATAAGAGAAATGAATCCGGAGGAAAAGAGCTGAAGCTCTTTGTTTTAAATGACTATAAATAAATAATGGGCTATTTTTCGACTCAATGTCTTATTTACCAAAACTTGGCATAGTCCACACAGAACCTTAAATCTAAGTTTTTTTTAGGGGAACAAGGATGTCTCTGCATTTTCGTCCCACAACGGAGGACTATCAATATGTTTGGTGGCTGTTAAAATCATTAGCACTGTGTTTTATCCGTTACCGTGGATCATTCACACACTGCAGGATTCAACATATGTTCCTTGACATTACAGTTGCCAGGCAACTCTGTTTGCCCCATGTATGTGTCTATAAGTGAGTTAGGAGAATATCAGGGGTCAGATGAACAAGGTCTCATTTTGGCTAATGGGCAGCTGTGTTCTGACTGGAGACTGACTGGAGCCAAAATATGTCAGATGAAATTAAATCAGATGAAAAACCAGCAGACTGATAGATGGTTCAAATGTCTTCAGAACTACAGGTTAAAACACCTGAATGAAGCTGAAGGATGGTGAACAGCGTGACTAGATGTTGCAAAAGGTGAAAAAACAACCAACCCCCTGAATCAGGGGGATTTATTATTTAATAGGTGATATTATGTCCTAAAAAATCACGTGGTTTACATAGAGTGATATATTTTAGGTGATTGTTTCTGTTATTTTGATGGTTATGGATTGCAGCCTATAAAAACACAAAATTCAGCTTCTCCAAAATATTGAATATTGAATTCCATTAAATGAATGCATCACTTGGTGGAGTCAAACAGCCTGTGGCTCTGCTGAGGTGTTAAGAAAGCTCAGGTTGCTTCAATAGTGGCTAACCTGCATTGTTAGGTCTGGTGTCCAGACCTAACAATGCAGGTTAGCTCATCTTTTTCCTCACAATACTCTATAGAGTCTCAAAGGGGTTTAGATCAAGTGTTTGCCAGCCAATCAAGCACAGTGATAACATAGTCATTGGAACAGGTATTGGTACCTTTGGCAGCTTGGGCAGCTGCCAAGTCCTGCCTGAAATATGCATCTCCTTAAAGCTTGTCAGAAGAGGGAAGCTTGAATGGTGGCTGTGCTGACAGGACCAACACCAGCAGAGCTCCTTAAATCACACTGGACCTCAAGCCAATTGGATTCTGTACCTCTCTAATGTCCCTGGAAACTTTAAGACCTTGATTTCCAAATAATATGCAGCAGTTGCGATGCAGCTGTACAGTTGTGGGTTTTTTTGTTTTGATTTTTTGCAATTAGACTGTTTTAGTGTATCTTTTATATTTATTAGTTAGAATTAGGATATTTTTTTCTGGATAAATAAATGATCATTGTCCCCGGTCATTAAAAAAAACGTTAATGGCAGTCCTCTGTGTCGTTAATAATAATCTACAAACATTTTATAATTGGGGGAACTGGGATATACCAACAGGAGAAACAATAACAGAAAAGGCTTTCTTTATTTACTCTCTCTCTAAAAACAAGCAAAAAATACGTGTTCCCAAATGGAAAAGATATTAACGAGAGCTTTTCCAGAGACAAAAATTATATAAAATCGACAAACAAAAAAAAAAAGAAAAACATTGATAAAAAAAAACGTTGATAGAACTACAGCATTCACTTGGCTTTTACACCTACCCGTGTAAACCTTCCAGACAGTCACCATATAAATCAGTGGAGATGACTTATGTCATCAGAATTTTGCCTCCTCATTCAGGTCAATCAGGAGGACATGTCACAAACAGCCTCAGACATGTGTTTAACAAATCAAAGCCCTTTGCAGCCTGAGAATCGAGCTGACTGAAGCATGACTTCTGGAGGAATGCAGCTTTCTACACTCGGTCCGTTTGTGTGAAACTGTGACAGGGACTTGGCATTTTTTGCTGCTTTGCAGAGAGACTGCAAGACAACCACCTGCTTCATTGAGAGGGTTCGGTTTAAAAATGCATTACATTTCTGTGCTGACTCATGTATTATTTTGGCGAGCTGCAGTGGAATTTGTCTGTGTGTGGCTGTACACTGGTGCGGATAAAAATCAGAGATCAGGTAATAAGAAGTAACGTCCTGCGAACAGAAGTCATTATTTTCTTGTTTTTCTATGTGAACAATACTTCCTATCTGTCTGCACATCAACTGCACAAACATAATTACAATAAATATCCCATAATTCATGTAAACTCAAAAAATATGCATTTTAAATAAATCTATATGGGTTTTAGATGCATATGTTAGGATTCAGTTTTCATGTTGCATTGTAGAACTGAGAACAGAAATTAGGACAAAGAACTTCTAAAATCCATCCACAATGCAACGTCACAATAAAACAGACTTTGTTTTTTTTTTTTGTTTTTTTATCAAGACCTCCAAAGCTTTGGTATTCAAATCAGACCCTAACAAACAACATGAAAACTTTATTACATATAAATAAGTGAAGATTAAAGTTCAGATGGCCTTCCCCATACCAAATTTGTGAGCAATTTGTTATGATAGCTGTAATTAAATTCCTTATTTACTTTATTTACAATGTATACCCACTATATTGCCAAAAGTATTTGTCTGTATCCTTTTATATGTACACGAACTTTGATGACATCCTAGTCTTAATCTATAAGGTCCAGTTTGTTGATGGACCCACCGTTATCAGCAATAGCAACTTTAACTATTCTGTAAACATTTTTCAAGGTTTAGGAGTGTGTTCATAGTTAGATGAGAAAACCAGAACTGCAGCCTCCACTCTAATTCATCCCAAAGGTGTTCAAGACGGTTGAGGTCAGGACTCTGTGCAGACCAGTCAAGTTTTTCCACACCAAATTTTATACAGCAGCAATGGAAGAGAACACCAGAATTCATTAATTGGGTGGTTTGTCTCAGTACTTTTGGCAATAGAGTGTACCTTTATATCCTAAATTCTCAAATAATAGTTTGAACAAGCTAAGAGTTTTTTTACTATTCTTTAAAGGAGTTTAGCCCACAGAGGGAGATGTTTGATAGAAAGAGAAACTACCTCCAAACAAGTGAACACACACATGTTATAGAAAAAAAAATAGAACAGAATTTATAAAGGAAAAAGGGAAATTAAGATAAAAATATCCAGTCACATAAAAATAAAAAAAACAAAACAATACATGGCAACAAGGTAAAAAAAGAAAGCATTTTCATGCAAAAAGCACATGTAAGATCAATTAATTTGAAAGCATATCATAAAATAATTGAAACAGTTAGAAGTGGTAAAATGCTATACAAGAATGCCTTCAAACAACATGTTCAAAATAGATCGTTACAACATACAGCGATCAGGTTAGATTCATGTCTGTGAGCCCGGACCTAAAAACGGAGGAGTTTGCAGAGTCTAACTGCAGCTGGCAGGAATGACCTCTGTATTTTTTTTTTAAAGGGTATGGCTAAATCAACCTTCTGTGGATTTTTCAGTTTATTAAGTATTTCCTGGAGAAAATGGAAGCTGTTTTCACAAAGTTTGAACTGCTTTGTTAACTGGCAGACCTCAACCACCTCTTCCAGTCTGGCCAGCTTTGTGTCAATGCCAGACTCCTTTGTCTGGCATGTCTCTTGATGTTGTCAGCCTTCATGCCTGCACCTCTACATTCCAAATCTCCTGAATGGTTAAACAATGTCTACATTTTCTTACAGATGTTATAGGACCCGAGCCTCCTAAGGTAATAAAGCCTTGGTGTTTGTGGACCATTCACACTTGGCTTTAATCATCACACTGGTACTTGTTGGGCTTTAGGATCTCTACATCACAACCACTGACATAGACTGGAGTTGGAAACTGATTTTTTTTTCCACCTGCAATCCACCACCATCTCTTTTGTTTTAGCTGCATTCAGCGGTAAGTAATTATTTCCACACTATATTATTAAATGCTATGCATTTAGCTCTGTTGAGCCATCCATTCCCTTAGCTCTTAGCAGCCATGACTTTATGGGATTCTTCTTAAATAAAATTGATTCTATTAAAAATAAAATCTTTGACATACTCCCGAAGATGATTACTTCATCCTCAGCAAGTGAGACAACATTGGAAATAACTGCAGA
>JAHUTJ010042403.1:0-10760 GCA_036250325.1 Characodon lateralis | reverse complement strand
CGCTTTTTTTTTTTTGAGCAGTGTATATAGCTTGCGTGTGTGTGTGTGTGTGTGTGTGTGTGTGTGTGTGTGTGTGTGTGTGTGTGTGTGTGTGTGTGTGTGTAGTTGCAGTAACTATAGCACCTATAGCATTGCTACCACCTGCTGGCAATCATGTTCTGTACTGTACTGTAAAGCTCTGTGGCCCTGAGCGGTCATGACAATAAAAAAAACAAAAAAATATATATTTTAAAAAGGTTTTAATCACTTTTTGGCAATGTGTAGTACAAAGATTATAAAATGCTCCAGTTTGTAGAAACTTTGAGTCTAAATGTAATTTACATCAGCAGCCTTTCTCCTGTATCATGCTGGTTTGTGTTAAACTATATTTTTCAAATGAGTACTTTTCTATATCTCAAATGAACTAAGCCTCACCTCAGCTTATTTTCATCCCCCTCTTTTTTAAGCTTCCCATTTAGAGTGAAATTTCAAATCAAGGGTTAATTTAAAGAAGGAATGGCATACGCTGCCGTTCACTGAGAGGATAATGTTCCGTGTCTTTTCTTATCACTGCTCCAGAAAGAGGGGGAAAGGCAAATAATCACAGACATTAAAAGAGTGTAAGTTAAGTCTGTAAGAAGATTTATTTGCATAAGCACACACAGGCGAACCAGCTTCCTGTGTTTTGGATGGAAAAAAAACTTGTTGATGTTATAATACACAATGACTCCACCAAAGCTTTTTTTGAGCAGTCATTACATCCCCTGCTTCATAGAAAAACTGAGCTGTGTTTAGCAGTAACCAAAAATAGCACATTTCCTCTTCTTTTCTACAGACGATTGTGACTTTTTAATCACTCATACAGATGTTATTAATTCACTACTCAATGGTCTCTCAAGGTTCTTCAGTATTCAGTTAAATTAAAATTCAATTGAAAAGTTCTTGATTGATGCCAAAGGAAAATTAAATGTTGTTGTAGCTCATGTTATGCAGGTTTCTTCAAAGAGCCGCTGTAGATTCTGATGGCTGTGGGCAGGAAGGATCTCCTGTAGTGGTCTGTCTTACAGCGGATCTGAAGACACTCTGTTGTCGTATGATAGTCTCATGAAGTGGCTGGTCAGGGTTCTCCATAATGTTCTTCATTTTATGAAGAATCCTTCTTCATAAAATGAAGACAAAAGTTCTAGAAGAGACCCATTAACCTAGCCAGCCTTCTTTATCAGCTTGTTGAGCTTTTGTCCCTAGCTCTAATGCTGCTACTCCAAAAGAGATCACACTCTCCACAACAGACTTATAGAAGTTATGCAGCATCTTGCTGCAAACATCGAAGGACCTAAGCTTCCATGATAGAAATAGCGTTGTGTGTGACCTATTCTTGTTTGTCTTGAAATTGAGTATCTGTAGTATCCTTAGTTGAAATAATAGGTCATTGACAATCAAATTATCACAGAAATGTAAATATGATTCAGCTTGATTTATTTTACAGGAACTGTTAGTGGTTTGTAAAAATATTTTTCCTAACATAGAGGTTAGTTCTGCCTCTATTAAATATATTGAAATTAAGGGTAGATTTTTCCAAAATTCACAGTGTAACATTATGCTACTGCAATAAAAGAATAATTTATTTTAAGAAGTTATATGCATAATTACTAGAAGCACCAAAATGTTTAGAGGGTGCTGGGTCAATGCATTTCAAATCTGACATTTTTTACCAGAAAATTAGACTTCCAAAGGAAAACGACAAACACTATAAGATCATAGTATAAAACAAGCACTCAAAAAACCTCTAGGACAATAAACTAATTATGAGTTTTAAGCATTAAGAATATTTGCTTTTGAGGAAAACTAAGAGTTGAATTTGACTCAACCCAATATTGAATACAGAATATTCCATTTTACTTTTTTCATTGTCATTTGCATAATATTTTGTTGTAAACATTCATACTGCCAGCTTTCCTCACATCTGTGTGAATCATAATGAGTGTAGCTTGTTTGCTGGCCACAAAACCGATGCATCTGATATCTTTGTGAAAGTCACACAAACGTGTTACAACGAGAACGGTCATTGCTGGTAGTGACATGTTGTCACATAATTGAAAAGAATTGGGACTTGATTGTAAATCATACTGATTTTATGTATGTTTGTTTATTTAAATGACACGTGGAGTCATGCGAAAACATCCTGTGTGGTTTCTAACACATTTGGACATTCGGATATTTAATGTCGCTTTTAACAGTGAGAAATTCAAGTAACATAAACAACAAATAAATACTGAAGAAAAGCTTGCTTAAGTAAAATATTATTTTAAGAAATGCAAGTTCTGGTAAGGAATAAATAAGTAGACTCCTATCTTTATTCCAACTTAAAATCCCACACCTGCATATCACATCCAGAGAACACGATTAAAACATTGTTTCTCAGCTTTTTGTTGGAGGTTTGTGCTGAATAAACCTCACACATTTAGTTTAGTTTGCTCCTGGCTGTTGAAGTGAGAGTGAACACCATGGTTAGCTCCAATGAGCTGCCCGAGGCCATGAGAAGGAAGACTGTAGCAGCTTTTGAGTCTGGTAAGGGATTTAAAGAGGAATTAAAACAATATGAAATCAGAAAAAAAAATTTACACTAGGAAGACATTCAAAACAACTTCCAACAACCTCAAGCCTGGCTGTTCAAGAAAGGTACCCTATAAGAGCAGACTAGAGGATGCTAAAATAAGTCACAAAAAACCCTAACTTGTCATCAGGCTACTGTTGATTTGAAATTGCATGGTTCTACTATCAGGAAGAAACAGAAAGAGAATTTAACTTTCATGTGAGGTGTTTAGAGAGCAAACCTTTACTTTCTTAAAAAGCAATGAGCCAGACTAAAGTAAAGACCAGGACTTCTAGAGAAAATATCTTTTGGACAGATGAGTCAAAACATTTAAATATTTGCACTAAAAAATGGAGAACCAAATATGGAAATCCAAGAAAAGAACCTCATACCAGCTGTAAATTACAGAGTTGGAAGTCTGGAAATGGTTTATGGATGCTTTGCTGCAGCAGGATCTGGCCAGTTCACCATCACAAAATCTGCCATAGATTCTAAATCAGGAAAATGTGAAACCATCTGTAAAAAAAAAAAAAAGTGAAGCAAAACTGGTCTCTGTAACATTACAATGACCTACCAGTAAATCCTCCAAGGACTGGCTGAGAATTAAGAAATGGAAAGTCCTTGGCCTAGTTAAAGCCCAGATCCTGATCTCATTAAGATGCTGTGTGATGATGTAAAACAGGCTGTACGTGCAAGAACCCTCTCAAGTATCTAACTGCAGAATATGATGAGCAGGATAAACTACAGACCAATGTCATTGATGACAGTAACCTGCAAAAATAACTAACATGAGTATAAACCTCCTGATGGGTTTTACAAATGATCGAGTTTTATTTGTCACTGATTTGTAATTAGTCAGTTCCTTAATGTGCTAATCGCTCCATGCTGAGAAAATGAAGACAGGATTTTGTTTTAGTGTGACGCATTACTGTGTATCTTTATCTTTATACGGCAGCTACAGCTTGATGATCACAGCCACATCATGTATGATCAAAATCCCATAGTTTTATGCCTATGAATACTGTCGTGTATTAAAAAACAGAAAATGTAATGATATGAAAGCTTTCTGTACAGTCTTTAACCTAATAGAAACCACAACACAGGAAAGCAGCCACAACCGCCTTCCAAATGTGCCCAAATGTTACATCTTGAGAGGAAAAATTAGTTGGAATGTGATTTTCATGACAGCAGACATTTTCTTTCATGTGATACATGTTTATGGAAAACCAGGAGAAATCAGTTCGAAGCAGGATATCATGGCGCGCAGGAGTGAGTAAATCTGGATAAGATAAACAGATAAATAGAAAGCACACACACACACACACACACACACACACACACACACACACACACACACACACACACACACACACACACACACACACAAAGAGGATGTTTCCATTACTTGAAAGGAGAAAGGACAACCCTGCTCCTTGCCTAGGGACTTTCTCCAAAGCTATCAATAGAACATGCAACTAAGCCCAACTCTACTCCCTAATCTAATCTGATTTACTTTAGAATTAATTTTTTTCCTTATATGGTGACAACTTTCTCTCTGTTAGGAAGGTTAATGTGACTTTGTTCAAATATTTGTTGTGGTGTTCTTGAAACCCTTCACTGTCTCTCCAACCTATTGACCTTTACTGTAGCAAAATCCATCACTCTTACTGCTATTTCGGCCTAACTACAACGTTTTGGTGACGATACAGTCTCAAGTAGAGCGTTTAAAAAAGAACAAAAAGAGAAAATGTCCCCAGCTTCAATAAACTTCTTTACTCCAGTAGTATAATATAAAAAGTCCTCAGAAAGGTAGCCACACAAGCAGTCACCCAAACGCACAAGTGGGCGGGCTAATGACAGTCTATCCCAGCACATTATTATCTGAAGGCCTTTTTTAATGTAGCCAATCAATGTCCAGAGTCTCCACAAAGGGTTGTCTTCACAAGGGGAAAGAAAACAACTGGCGGGACGTTTCTTAAACTGTACTTCCCCCTTGTGGCAGCTCTGAGTAGAACAGTTTTATTCTCACTAGACCAGGGGTCTGCAACCTGCGGCTCTGGAGCCTCAGTGGCCCGTTGGACCTTCTACAGTGGCTCTCAGTGACTGTCGCTAAAAATGATGAAGAACCAACTAATGTTTTCAAATATACATAAATATAATAAATGCAGGTTTTTGCAGTTTTTCAGTTCTTGTAATAATTGACTTTCCACAACAGAATAAACAGAATGACACTAAAAGTAAAAATAATGTATTTTTACCTCTATTTTTCCTGTCATTAGGTTGAAAAATATGTACTTTCCCCCCCATAATTATGAAAAAACGTCTACATCCCAGAAGAAAAAGTATTTATCCTCTTTTTGCAAAAGTTTTACGTTTTTCTTTATTATAAAACTGAAAAATAGAAATAAAATGGTGGTTGTTTAAAAAATATAAGTTTTGTGTTGTAGATATTTATCAAAAATTATAAGTTGTCTTTTTTCACAATGACATAAAACATTAGTGGCTCTAAAAAAGTTTAATTTAGCTGGACTGAGGTCAAAATGGCTGTTTAGATTGTAAAGGTTCCAGACAACATAGAACAGCCAAGATCCTTTGTTGATATTACTCTTTTTTTATGTGCAAAGGTTTTGTTCTGTAATGCTCAATGTTCAAAATAAAGCTATTAAAGAGAGCTAAGATGGTAACTGAAAAAATGAACGTATTTCATGAAATTAAATGACAAATATAACATAACCCGCTATCAGTGTGTAAATTAACAGGCAATTTGACTGCAGTATAAATTACTTCTTTTATCTCCCTTAGGTTTAGATTTCACAAACACACTTTATTGCCAAAAGTAATGAGTCACTTGTTCAAATAATTGAATCTAGATGTTCTACACACTTCCATGCCCTCAGGCCCCTCAGCATGCTTCTAAGCGCCAACCAGTGAAAACCTTTGGCAGTACAGTGTTTGATGCAAATAGAATACTATATGCAACAGCATTTATTACCTCTCAGAAATGTTAACAGAGCATTAAAGATTTTTTTAAATTCTTTTAAATTGTACTTGTCTCCTTTATCAGTCATATTTCTGAATTTCCAATTTTTTACACAATCAACCCAAACTTTAACAAAAACTACAGCCTCAGTTTGGGTTCTGAACATTGTATTAATTTGCAGCCTGACTATTTTTGCAGTTTTTGGGGGGTTGCACTGGTTTAAAGAAAGCTTCTTTGAATTTGACCTCAGTTGAAGTCAAACATTAACTCACAAGTAGCAGCTTGGTTTTAAAAAATTGAACATAGTTCTTGAATTTGAACCTAAGATCATTTTCCCTCTCAACTCAACTGTAGGCTAAGTCTTGAAGATGATAAAACTCAAAACCATTATCATAACTTTTTGTCAATATATATGCATAGGAATTATGAATTTTATATTACTGTAGCTTCAAGTCTGCATGTCTGAACCATTAACAATGTTTTTTTTTTCCTTATCTCGAACTTTGTAATAGAGTAAGAAGTGATTGCAGAGGTATTGCATTATGCTCCTGCTGTGTGACCATAAACTTCATGGTTAAAAACACAAATCATATTTTAGCATTGTTCGACATTCATTAGCCTGATGATAATGAATTTTATGAGCATTTCTCAAATGTACAATTTGCAGATAGATTAACCTGTAGACATTAGTGTTCCACCTGGTACAAAAAGAGTAGATTATTTAAGACCACACTACAAACTGTGAGCGTTAGTTTCTACTACACTCATAAAACAAATACAATTGTTTTAACAATTTGCATACATTTTATTTTAATAGATTTTAATCCGTGTTTCTGATTAAGTATGATATGATCTTAACAGTGAAAATACTCATATTAGTTAGATAAAATACAACTAAGTTTTAGAATGTCCTTAAATAAATTAGTTAAATTCTAGCAAATCATTAAGAACATTTAGTGCGTTTTAGTTGTCCTCTATGCAAGGCCGCTGGAAGTAGGGGTGTGGAGGGTGTTGCAGCACCCCCAGGAGGATGATTCATGAAACACATGGAAATGTGCAAACGAAATTTCATTAGTAAAATTAAAACAACTGTAGAAGTGCCATTTCCTTAAATCATGTCAACAATTATTTATATGTGTCTCAGTAATAAAATCCTTCCTGCCACATGAGCAATCAAACCATTCTAAAGGTGGATACAAACTTAAATTTCTCTTTTTAATACAGAGACGTGCTTACCTGCAAGTTTTAGGGCAGTTCTTTATTTACACTAAGTTGTCAGATTAATTTATAGTAAACTAATAACATATCAGCCTTACTGTTTTCGGCTTGACACAACAAAACAGATGACTGGATCAACATCTTTGGTTAAATTCTAATCAAAATGTTTTGTTAGGAGTTATTACTAAAATAAAGAAGCTAATGTTACAATTTCACTGTCGTTATCCTTACATTTGTAATCTATTACGTGCAATTAAGCATGTAATAATTGCATTGGCTTATATTTAATGGTTTCCTAAATTCATTTGTATAGTGTAATGCAACGGAGTGACGTCAAGAGAACCAAAATTCCGCTGTCTTCTATAACGCTAGGAAAGAAAGAAAGAAAGAAAGACAGAAAGAAAGAAAGAAAGAAAGAAAGAAAGAAAGAAAGAAAGAAAGAAAGAAAAGGAGGGTTGCATCTTTTCCGTACAGTGGAAAGAAGATTTGATATTTCTTTCTGTCCCTATACCACGTGACACAGAAATCATTAAATTATGGCGGCGGTCCGACTGTTGTTTTATGTGCCTGTTAACCCCGCCCATCCCTCCCTCCTATAACAGCTGCCTTCAGACGGCTGCGGTGACACAGCGACAGACCTTCTCCTCTTCCTCACATGGACCTCAAACAAGTAGTGTTTCTCTGAAAATGGAAGCCAACATCGTCGTTATTGGGACAGAAAGTGTCGGGAAATCAGGTAAAATACTGTTTTTCAGTGAAGACGCGCTTCTGGTGTTGCTTGTGAGTGGATAATGATGATAATAATAAGGTGGTGTTTTGCTTTCCAGCAATGACTGTGCGTCTCTTGACTCGGAAATTCATTGGTGAATATGGAGACATCGGTAGGTTTCCACTATGCTTCTTTAACTTTGATGCCTGTTTAATCAATGAACCCTGATGCAGAGCTTTCTTTCTGTTTTTCAGAATCCATCTACAGTCAGAGTTTCATAGTAGATGGAAGGGAGGTCACTCTGAACATCTGGGACTCTCCTTACTCTCAGGTATTGAGATACTAGTGCCTGCACTGTATAAGTGAGGGTTGGTGATAAAATCCACTGCCCAGGGCACCACTCCCTGGGAGGGTGATTAGTGCATATATATATATATATATATATATATATATATATATTGAATGTTTTATTTTTCAGAAGTTGTCTGTGGAAGCCTCACCTTTCCATAAGAAGGTCCAGTGGGCCGATGGCTTCGTCCTGGTCTACAGCATCTGTGACAGAGCCAGTTTCAACGCTGTCAGCAGGCTTGTTCAGAGGATCAAGTCCACGAAAGACTGCCTCAACGGGGATAAGGTCCCCATAGCGATAGTAGGCAACAAAAGGGACCTGCACCACAGACGAACAGTGCTAAGTGAGGAGGGCCGGATGTTGGCCCTCAACACAGACTCCCTTTTCTTTGAGGCCTCGGCTGCAGAGAACTACCACAGCGTTCTTTCTGTGTTTAACGGCCTTGTGGACAGGATGAAGGATGGCAAGCTCACCACAAGGAGGCCTCTGAGGTTAAAGGGCATAGTGAAAACCATGTCGGCGGTGTTTGCCAGAAGAAGGACAGATTCACTTTAAGAGCATGACGGAGGTGGAAAGAGAGTCTGGACATCGTGGGGATTTCACCAGATGGAAGCAATAATTATATGAAAAGACTCTAAATTAGAAAAAGCCATTAAACTACAGAAAATATGAACTAAGAGACACATGATGCAGATGTTTCCTAGACCTCAACGTAAACAGGAAAAATGGCTTTGATCTTCTTGACCTGTAAAAACTGTTTTGTGAGAAAATGGGAAAAGTGTATTTAATCTTTATTTATGTGTTTTATAAAAAAAAGTGGACCCTTAATTTAAATGTCTTTAAACCTAAAAGTGACTTAAATTCTTCCTGTTTTAAACCAGTGAGAGATGCTTATACCATAGGAGTCTTAAAACCACCTTTCATAAACATCTGTAATTTAAAGCCAAAAACTGCATGAGTTAGTGCACAAAAAGTGTACTAATGAATTGATTAAAAATCTGTATGGCCCTGTATACAATCTAAGTTTTGAAACCCGTGAAGATCCGTTAAAGTGTAATACATGGTGCACAGAAGAGTAAATGCAGCTTGTAGGACAATGTATGTCCTGCTAGAATAGAGAAAATAAGCATCTGTGTTTTTTTTTTATATCGTTTTTCAATTCCTGTGAAATGTTGTTTACAACTGGAAATAAAAATAAACACACTGTATATTTTCTTGGTCTCCCATGTTGAGTCCCATCACTTCGTTTCTGGCTTATGAGAATTTAGTTTAGATATTTGGTCTCAGTAACAATTAGAAATTTCCCCTCAAATTAAGTGGTTCAAACCTGGGTGAAATCGGGGGGCTCCAACAAGAGAACAATTTTAAACACATGTCCAAACTGGTTTTAGGATGAATAAAGCAGACTAATATCTATCTCTGAATTGGTTCTGGTTTTTGGAATATCAGATCTGTTTGTCTCCTGATGAGTAGGATGATTTCAATGGAAAGGAACTCTACAACTTCTGAAGGAGGAGTGGTCAAATATCCAGACATAATTATACCAGGTCCTTGTTTTTGGCTACAAAAAGCCCAGGCTTTCTTTGCATCCAGAAAGGGATGTTTATTCAAAAATTAGTGATAACAAATCCACAATAATTTAAATTATAGCTCCAGCCATTTCCATATGTTGAAGCAAGACTTCACATCAATGCTGCAAAATTCAATCATTTGGAATTATTTGGGGACGTTACCTCTAAAAACCCTCCAACCGGCCTAAAATATGCTGCAGTAAACTTGATCTGACCCCAAAGATTAAGCAGAACCTTCTGTTGTTAGGTGTTGGGAAGATGTCCATGTTAGCAGCTAACAAGGCAGCTGCACACAAGGGCAAATGGCATGTAAGCCGGTGCCGCTCGTCCTCCTTTTCTTTTCTTGTCTATGAAGAATGTGACAGGAATAAGGCAGGGGTTAACAAAGCTTTCTGGCCCCTACAGGTCGCTGTCACTGTCTGTGACCCCTGAGGATTTTCACAAGGGAACTAATAACAAAGACCAGCCAGACTAAGATCTTTTACCTTTGACAGCTGCTTGTAGCGTCACTGGAGCTGAAATCATACGTTTCCAGATGCTGCCATTATACCGTATGTAAAATTAATTAAAAGATGAGCAACATTCCCACTCTTTAATAAAGAAATCCATCCATCCATCCATCCATCCATCCATCCATCCATCCATCCATCCATCCATCCATCCATCCATCCATCAATATTTCTATCTTTAGCTGAAGAGAAGAGGCATGGTGTAGGCCTCCAGTCCAACCATGCATTCACACAGTCATACAGAAACGACAGTTGAGAGGGACAAATTCAACTTACTAGTGGGATTTTGGATGGTGCAGGAAATCCAGAATACCATGCAAAAGAGGAGAATGCAAAGTTGAACCCAGCATCTTCTTCCATTAAAAATATTCTATGGGGACCTTCAAACAATTTTAAGTAATTTTTTTATGTGAAACCTAAAAAAAGCATCCAAGCACAATAAAATTGGAAGGAACTTGGAAAAGGTTTGCAAGCAATGCAAAGTAAACTATTGGTGACGATTACTAATATAATGCTAGGTGACACACAAATGGCTGTGAGCACTTAAGTTGGGTACTTGGAACACGTGAAGAGCTACAAAAACTGTGGTCTGCCAACATTACAACACAAACACCTCTAAAACAATTAATTCTGCACCTTGTCTTCAAACTATTATCCATCTGCCTCCTAATCAATAGTAATGCTTCAAATACATTAGCTGCTAAAAGGGTTGGCAGACATCTCTGTCAGATCACGTTACAGTGATGTTTTTTAAAGGAAATTTTCTACCAATATGAACAAAATATAATTTTTTTTTCAAATACTCTGAGAGATTAAAACTCTGTTTGCATATAAAGTGTTTGCATATATATA
>JAHUTJ010042402.1:0-19326 GCA_036250325.1 Characodon lateralis | reverse complement strand
AGAATCCCGTATAGAGTCGCAGCTCCGCTTGCCAGGAGCTCAGTGAACCTCGGATCGATGAAAGATGGTGAAAATAAACCAAGAGAGGACTCTCTGATGTTGAGAAGTTCCTCTCTACTGAATGAGAACACAGGATTGTGGCCCGACACCACAGAACTGTGGCTCGAAAAACATAAAAACACACAAAATACAAAAACAAAGAGAGAGCGAAGCTCCGAGGCTGCCATCGTCGGCGCCATCTTGGATCAAAGTATGTGAGTAGAGGTGCAAAAGGTTCTCCAAAGTCTGAAAGAAGACTTCAACTGTCACACTTGGATAAAGAAAATTGCTTGGATTGTTTAGGAACAACCCAGAAACCACCGGAGCACAACCCTGCTATGAACTGGAAACTGCTGGAACCCTAAGGTAATTGTCCACAGTGAAGACAATTTTACGTTGCCATGAACAGTGAGAATGCTGATTGAGAAACAAGCACCTGTTTCACAACTGGCACCTTCAAGTTAGTTCAACATAGACAATTATGTTTAGGGGAGTCAAGGTGAGCATTTTAAACTGAAGAAAAATAGACCAATTGCTCAAGCCTAGTGGTGGTAGCATTATGCTGTGGAACTGTTTGGCTGCCAGTGGTACTAGACCAGTGCACGGCACAAAGTGGACATAAAATGAAGAAGGAGGGATACTTCCAGCCTCTTTACCTTTACCTAAAATAACATCTAGTTGATTAAAACCTGGACACAATTAGTTTGTATCAGTTTACATAATGATGCCAAACACATAACATGGTCTTGACAAGGATAAAACAGGGTAATATTAACTTCTGGAACAGCCTTCCCAAAGTGCCTTGACCTCAATCAAGCTAGAATCCTGCAAGGATATAAATCAGTTTATATGAATTCTGCCAATCCTACCAAGACTAGGCAACATTCCAACTCAAACTAGTTCAGCAGCTTGTTGTTGGCTGTAACAATCATCCGGATGAGGCACAACTTGCTAACAAATACTTCAACTAGTGGTGTGTGTATTTATACTGTATATTTGAGCTGGTATGTGTAATTTTGACTTGATCTTGTCACATTAAAATGCCCCAGAAAGGGAAGTCTGTCATGTGAAGCCTCATTAACATTCTTCCTGCATGGGACTTCTTCTGGTGACGCTTGAGCTAATATGAGGGCTTTGAACTTCACACCCTCATGAATTTTGTGTGTGAGCCCTTATCTCTGAAGTAAGGGAGGAGATTGTTGAAATGTCATATTGTGTTTAGAGTCTGTTTACTAACTGCTTGACTAGCTGATGACACTGTGTTAGAAAAGCAGTGAAGAAGTCGCCTTCATGTTTAAATGGTAAGTGTGACATTTAGGGGTGATCAGTTTTAAAAAGAAAGAGCAGCAGTGTGACATGCAGAGAAGATATGAGTGTTTCATGAACGCGGGACGAATACAGCGACTGGGTAACCATTAGGTGCTAATGGTGGTAAAGTTAGCTTCTGCTTTGGAGCCTTTTGTAAACGGTACAATTATGAGATGCTTCACAGTTCTCAATGGATTCATCGTCACACCCATATACCTTGTGCACAATTCAATATGTTGACCATTCCAAAACAGGCTTACAGTATATTCAGAATGCTTTTTGTCTTTCTTTGCCTTTCTCGCAACTTTTTAGTGTTCATAGAATTCAATTTTAATTTTGTTCATTAACTTTGTAAATACAGTGAAATATAGGCATTGAGGTATATTTTTTAAAATCGTTTTTTTTATGTATAAATTACATACAATTTGCAATTAACAAATTTAAGTTATCTTGGACATGGAAAGTGATGTGAGGAAGAGATTTAAGGAAATGGAAATATCCTTTATTGTCCCACAGTGGGGACATTCGGGTGTACCAGCAGCAAAGTGAAAGGCAAAGGGAAGCGTTCAGAAACACCAAAGGTGAAAAATATAAAAAATAATACAATACAAAAAATAATAAGAAGAAACAATATAGTAGTGTGCGAAATTGAGTATGTCTTTTAAAGAATGTACAAACTATTCATATAGTGCGATAATCAAGTGTATTCTAAACCAAACTGAATCATTCTGGAGAACACAAAATTAGGTCTTATTTCCCATATGCCTATAACACGCGTGGAGAGGTCAAGCATGGCGTAGACCTATAACGTATAACAAAGTATAAAAGAATAAAATTAATCACCCATTAGGGCTGATATGTGATCTCACAAATAAACTGTTTAAGTATTTCATTTTCACACATAGTTCTAAAAAATATCAGACACCAAATGTTACAAACAAAGCTCCAGAATACTGAATTATCACTTTTTATTATTTATTGCAAAATGTCAGTTGGTCCTGCAAGGCGAGGAAATGTTGTTTTCAGCACCTCTTTGGTTTTGAACTTGCCGAGATACAGAGAAGGAATCTTCCTGAGAAATGTTAACAACAAATGTGTGCAACATTGGCTTTGTCTCTTCTACCCACACAAACCCCTGATCGGCAGCTGTAATGAGGTCTGTCCCAGTGGAGATGTGGCACCAGTATCTGAGTGATACTGGTAGACAAAGGGCCCTATGAAACCAAGGCATACCATCACAGGGGATGTATTGTCATTCCACTTGACCCGTTTCCAGGAGTACGCTGCAAACAAACCGCTGTCCGCTTCTCGGGCCAGCGCGATGAGGACGGAGCAAGAACAGTGAGAACAATGCAGATAGGAACAGAGGGGAGCACACTGAAGTGCAGATGAATAAAGGAATGAACCTAGGGTTGGAAAGTTGGGGTTCAGATGGGAAAGAAGACACAGGGAAAGCAGGATAAGGAGTCCACATGGTACTCTAAGAGGGGACAAAAATAATCTCATCTCAGACATAAACAAGCTCCTAACTGCGGCCTTCATATGAAAGTCCATGACTTTTCCATGACTTCCAGGACTGGATCAGTGGCAGATTTGTGCACTTTGCATTCTTACCCTTAGTTTCCCAGCTCATGATTATTTTAAGGAATCTTTTTTAGAAATGTAACTAATAACAGGCTCTAGTCTATAAATTATTTGTTTGTTTTTCAATGTCAATCACCACTTTGATTCAAATATGTAATCAGTCCCTGGACAGAGAGCTAGGACACAACTGCCTTCATCCCAACAGCAGTAGCTGGGAAAAACATGGAACGCTGAAAATAAACTATGACAAATCCTACAAATGTTGGTAATCGAAACATTTTATTTTTTTTATTTGGATCATGATGATAGTAGAGTCCTTAAATCCTTGTTCCCCTGTATTTTACTTCAACTCTACAATCTGTGGCATCTCCTGTGAAATTCTAGAGGGATTTAGCCTATTACCCCAAGCACTAGTTGAGGTTTTGGAAAGCTCAGCTGCTCTGACATGTAAACAACACTACCACCACTGTTGTTAATCATCATAACCAATGTTAAAAACAACCAGCAAAAATTATAGATCAAATTTAATCCTTAAATTATAAAATACCAACTGTTTGCTACTAATGATGTTTAATTAAGGTAGAGGATGACAAAACTTTATGTGACAACATAAGCACTAGGCATGGGCTAGTTAACATTTTATGGTTTAATAAAACCAGGGTTTAAAAATTGCCTGGATTTTTTCAATGTTACCACTTCTATGGTTTGATGAGATTGCAGTGTGGAGTTTTATCTGGTTGTTTTATCTCTTCCTAATATCTTGGCTGATTTCATTAGATTTTTCTGTCACATAAGGAACCAGTGTTTATGTCCACAATTCTTCCCCCTTTTGTCTCAAATGTTGTGATTAAACCTTTTAGAATTTTACAAATGTGCAGCACATGCCACACAAGTTCAGTATTTAATTCTTCATTTTAAGCTTACCTTGTTCTTTTAGGCATAATTGTACAGAGGTGTAATCAGTTCTGCTGCTCACTGCAGTTCAGGACCAGCATCTGATCCAATTATGCATTAAGTTTTGTGTTTTTTTTATACATTTATTAATGTGCAAGGCAAGGCAACTTTTTTTTATATAGCACATTTCGACCAAAGGCAACACAAAGTACTTATACATAAGAGTATAAACAAATACAAAGAAATAATACATAAAAACAAATGGTAAAGAGATAAAAGCAGTTAAAATAAATGTAGTTAAGAATAACCAATGACAAATAAAAAGGTTTTAACCTTTTTTAAATGAGCTCAGAGTGGGAGCAGTTCTGCAGTGTATGGGAACCTTATTTTAGATTTTTGGGACATAAAAACTGAAGGTTGCTTCACAGTGGTTTCTTCCAAGTCTTGGAATGGTAATTAGGTTTGATTTCAATGATCTTAAAAAGGTCTTGATACTTTGTAGCACCGATGAAAATCAAAAATGTAATAAATGGGTCTGACAACTGAGTTCTTTGTAAAACATTAATGAGATTTTAAACTCTATTCTCTGAGCTATAGGTAGCCAGTGGAAAGACCTCAGAACTGGACTGATATGCTGGTCTCTTCTTGTTTTGTAAGAACTCTAACTGCAGCATTTTGAAGGAGTTGAAGTTGTCTGATTGTCTTGCCCAAACACGTTGCAATAGTCAAGTCTGCTAAAAACAAATGAATGAACTAATTTTTGTCCTGTTGGGACATCAGTGTCTAATTCTGGCAACTGAGAGACCAGTTAAGCTAACGGTCATGTTTTTGGACTAAGGAAAGAAGCCGCAGTACCCAGAGAGAGCCCACACATGCACGGGGAGAACATGCAAACTCCATGCAGAAAGACCCCTGGCCTAGGTTTTAATTGTTTCCTTTAAATAAAATATATCAATATGGTCTACTCAAATCCAAAATCACATTTAACCTGATATAAAGAACTGCCTGGGAAGTTTGTCATTTTTCTGTCTGCATAAGATACATGAGATAAATTGTCCACTCAGAGTTAGTAACACTGTACATGTATTTCGTCAGGCATCTATTGGTTCATTAAAAAACTACCTGTCTGATTAGAAAGTAAAGCACAATTTAAAAACTGCCTGTGTCCAGATCAGGAAATCAAAAGACAAGAGTGAACACTCCCTTAGTTGGTGACAAAACTGAAAAAGGAAGTTTGTTGGTGCACAGCAGCATGTGCACAACAGAGGAGGTGGACTAGGTTCAAGACACGCTACGTTTTCTTTATCCAGTCTTTATGGTTGTTCAACACAAATTCAGCTCACCAAATGACAGAAAAACAATATGTGGCTCCACATTCCATAAGTAAACATATTTTTATTTAGGGTGAATGTGTTTTTGTAAGAAATGAAACTTTTTTGTCTACAGGAAAAGGTTTGTATTTAATACATTGGTAAAAGGAGAAACTATGTGAATGTGATATTAGTGTTAAATATTCAGATATCAGCCACATGAATCCAAGCTCCATCCAATAAACTGAATATGTTTTAGCATACATGTAATACAAAGTCAACAAATATTGCACTCAAACCAGTTCTTTGTGATGCTAATAAGCTGATAATTCTAGCAATAAGCACGATTAGCTGAGTTAGCAAAAGTGGAGTCATTCATTGTATTCCTGATAAATTTCCAAATAGCTGCCAACATTTCCAATTCTACCATGTTCTATATCAGAGGTTAAAAACTGAAAAGGATAAAACAAAGCAATGTTGTTGTAACAACATTCATGTGTCCTGGCATGTATTGAAACCACTTGCAGGCAGATGAGCATCTTTCCCAGTTTAACAAAACGTTCATGATGTGGGTAAGAACTGATATCCTTTAGCATAAGACTGTTTTTACTAAAGAAACTTGATAAAATAACCAACAGAGCAAAAGTACAAAACTACGAAGCAGTGAGATAACCAGCAAGCTCCCAGTTTTGCAGTCATCAGACCTCCATAGAAAACACAGTTTTCTGTCTTTAAGTCTTTTCTCTCAGTAACGTCATCCTCATCAAAAAGTGTTGTGGTTTACACAACCTGTTAGCACCTAATGATCCAAGAAAAATTACCAAAAAATGATATTAAGTTTCCAACTGTCATCGGTTAGGGCTTGCTGAGCTAAAAATCAGAGGATTTTGGTCACAGGCTGACTTCTTGGAGCATGTCAAAGCAAAAACTCGCTGAGTACAGCATAGGTAACTGTTTTCTGACACAGTCACACTGTTAGAGATTTATAAAGGCTGCATTATGCCACGGAATGACGTCTCAAACATCAGTGACATTGAAGAAGCCCACAGAGATGAAGAATGCGCACAGCTAGTTTGTGGAGATGGACAGAGACAGCGTCCATCAACGCTGAACCAACACATCATCTTGTCAGGGAGATGTTCAGCTAAACCTTCCCCTGAGCCTCAGTGTGTGTGTGTGTGTGTGTGTGTCTACCACAGTGTTTTTTTGCCTTCTGGCCTGTCACACTGTAATGCTTTGAGTTAAAAGCAAATGGGTTACTGGGGGTAAATTAATATAACAGGCCAAGCCTAATGAATTTAACTTGACTGAGATTGCCATCGCTGTAAGTGACTCTTTAAATGTGATAAAGTGGCATCTGGTAGACATTCAAGCTGACTGAAACCCAAATGAAAAAACAAGAATAGGCGAAAACAAGCCTGAATCTGACAGTCACAGACTTTCAAGCAGTTTCTATGTATTTTGGGGATTCAAGCTGTTGCCCAAATCCACACTTAGTTATCCAGACATCCAGTGTTTCCAATGTATTGTCAACAGATTTTGTATTTTGTATAGAAACAAAGTTTGAAAAAAAAGTGTACTATTTTTCTATGACCTTTCTCCACTCCATTTTGGCCTTAATGCACCCTAAAGCGCAGACAGAGGGCTTTCCTCCGAGGCTCTGAACATACCATTATTTCCTTCTTATTAAAGCAGACAGAGAGGAAGTTATTTCTGGCATCATGGGTCAAGAGGTGGCTGACTGCTAGAGCATTTTCAGGGCTTAATGGACACAAATCTTTCCCTGCTGAATCAGAAGAACCAAAGAACGAACAACTGCACAAAACAAAGTATAATCTGCTTCACCAGCATGTCTCAAACATTCAAAAACTGATCAAGACAGAGATTTCAGGTTGTTTTCAGTTGTTTCCATGCCACCACACCCTTGATTATGTTTAAACATTTCTTTAAAAGATCAAAGCCTCTCACAGATGGGTAATCCGTTAGAAATTCATATTAAAACAAGATCATCTTTATCTTACTAGAAAAGTGAAGCTATTTAAAATCAAATTACAGCCTTGTAATTTGACTTACAGACTGATTATAAATCAAGCTCCATTAAAAAGCTTTAAATTAGCTTGATGAGTTTAACCACAATATCCAGACTGCCTGTAGAGCTGCAGATACTATCACTGCATCCGTGCGACAGCTCAGAGGGTGCAGAAAAGAACAAGGAGTGATTTAACCGCCTGCATGTGGGATTGTTGTAGTAACATGTGCAACGAGCAGCCTCGCCCTGACTATATTTTAACCCTTTTAAGGCAAGATGTGCCCTAAGAACATGTGCAGGTGTGCCTGTGTTTAATCATGTTTAAAACCGTGCCAATAAATAGGTGAACTCTGCTTTTCAGGTTGAAAACAGTCACTGGGGTTTTGTGTGCACAAACCTGGGGAATAAAGCTGATTCTGACAATCAGAATAACCAACGGCTAGTTTTTTCTCAGTGAATTAGATTGTATATCAGTATTTTGAGATTCCTTACAACCCCGAAGTGTACTGTTAGCTTGAAATGACTTTTTAGGGTCAGACGGCATGCAGAGAAAACTGACGTGGGAAGACTTGTAGAGTTTGAGTGATATGACAAACGGGATCCTTGTGTTAATGTTTTCCTAGCTACATTACAGTATTGCAGTTAAACCCTCACAGGTTAAACATGGACAGATGAATTGTAGAAAAGGGTGACTTTCAGTTCCTTCTATTAATTGCTTCTATGTTTCACACATCACCTGTACAGCTTACAGGTATGATGTATCTTGGTGACACAGGTCTTCAGAGAAACGAGAGTGATCACGGACGTCAGCACACAGAGTACCAATGCTGGTCAGAACCGAGGAAGATATTGCACCTGTCTAATGTCAGAATTTTTGTTTTTTGAATAACCTTTTCTTTTTAAAAGCTGTCATTACAAGCAAACTGGGATCACCCTAGAGTGCTTTTAAATCTCTGAGCGGGGTGCCGGTCGCATAGATCTTCAAGTTACTGCTCTCAGACAGCATTTTCCTGACTTTCTCCTTCTCCTCACAAGACATGGTGGAAGACCTTGCTATCACTACTACCATCTCAGGTGGCTATTGCATCAGGCCCTGATGTCTACGTTCAGTTATATTACATCAATGCTCAAGATAATAGCTGTATGTCCATTAAAGGAGAAAAATGCACAAACATGAACAACCTGACATCTGATGTACTCTCAGCCTGGAAATGAATTAAATTGTTCAAACCAACAGGCTTCAAGCTGCAAGGGTAAAAAATAGGTTAATCATCAGATAAACTCAAGCATCATAAATCCTGATAAAACCAGCAGCCTCCCCACACCCAGTCTCTAAGGCATCAGTAACAGACTAATCATACAACTGCCAATGGCAATTAACAAACAACCCCCTCGAGCCCCACCTCACATCACTGCCATCTGGTCAGAGATACAGAAGCTTATTCCACGTCTCTGGTTTGTCCGGATCTCTCTTTGGTCCATTTGTGTTGTTTAATGGTAGGAATCTGTTTGGTTTTTTTTTTTTTTTGTTTTTAGGCTTTATCTCTGATATAAAACATTAAATGTTTACAGTTACTTCAAACTTGCAAAGCAGATCTGGCTCTGGGTACCAATAACTAATTGGACCCCTGGTGGGCAGACCGTTCCAAAAATAAAAAACCTTCTAATACACGTCTGCCCTAATTTGTAGTTAAGTCCTATACTTCCACTTTTAATGGTCTTTTGTTTTTTAATAAATTCAAATTAATCACAGATATGATTCTCCTTTTTTTTTTTTTTTTTACTCGAGCACTAAAAAAAGTAAAAGGTAATTATGTCACATACTAGCTCCATAAACCTGGAGCTCACTGCTGGTCCATTCATTGGCTTCTAAGTTGTAAGAATGCATCTTTAAGAACTTTTTCTTATATTTATAAAGCTGTTTTTGTGATGGAAAGTTTGGCGTTTTGCTTGTAGGTGAATACCATTGATACATTTACTAACAAAACATGAAGTTGTTTTTTTAACTTCCAGTTAAGAAAAATAAAGACAATGCTTCTTGCATCAACCCAAATTAACGTTCAGTACAATGAGTTGTATGCGAATGACATCCACTGTCACCAGATCTCAATCCAAAAGAGCTCCTTAGTGATGTGTTTAGACGGGAGATTTGCAACATCATATGTGGCCAACAAATCTGTGTGAAACTATTATTCCAAATCTGTACCTAAAATATTAAGGCAGTTCTGAATGTAAAAGGTGTTCCAACCCGTTCAGTACAGGCAAGGTGGACCTAATAAGGCCAGTAGGTGTATTAGAATAATTTGTCTAGAATAATTAAAACCAGCAAAATAAAAAATAAAAAGAATGAAAATGTAGATTTCCTTAGTTTAAATTATGCGCTTACAAAACACTCTAATGTCTAGTTGATGTATTTAGATGTATTACAGTTTGTCTTTTATTTGTCTTCTTCCATAATAAGATGAAAGACCTCTGACATCTGATGCAGGACTGATAAATGTTTACCTGACGCACAGTAGGGCTGCACAATATTAGGAAATCATGTGGTAATGTTGGTAAAAGTCACCATGACGATGCAACTTGAAATGAAAAAACAAATAATTAAAAGCTTTTACTTCCTTCCTGTTTGGACTTTTTAGCAAACATAGACTCCAGGTAGAGAGTAGTCTATCCAGCTACTAGACAAAAATTAAATTCATTATTTCCATCTAAACCAGGTTTTATTGAAAAGTTGCTTTGTTGTATTCTTAATGATTTGACCTCCTTCTCTTGTAAAACATTTTCATGCTGCATTAAGAACAAGTGTCACCAAATATATTACAGGCATAGATAGCCTGAATGCATGGTACTCAATTAATTAGCTAACATTCATTGACGTCCAGGCAGTTCTTTGCAATATGCATATTGCATATAAAGTGATATTGCGATGAGGATAAACTTACAATAAATTGTGCAGCCCCTATGGCTAACACACAAGCATATTAAGTATGCATACTTAAAGTTTTATAGAGTTTATAAGCTGATATAGGTGTCACATCAGACATTTTGCTAAACACGAAACAATTTTTCAATGACATATTCCAATTGAGAAAGTATGTTTTTTTCATTCTTTTATACCTGAACAACCTCAGATTTCAAAGCTTGAGACACAGACAATTTTAGAGTTTTCTTTCAAAATCAGATTGTTGCAGCTGTGACATGACCTAATTTCAGCTAATTGGTACCACCCGTCATTCCTAGACAATTAATGATACACTAACGTGTTTTCCATTGATTCTAAGAGCCTCTACTGTGATGGGTATTATACCTACAGTCACCGCCATCCCTCCTCATCTGCCGCACTCCCATCTACTTCCTCCTGAGCAGTCAAAGAACTCTGTTCAGCTGGCTCCGGCAGATGTGGCCGCCTGTCTGCTCCTGAGAACATGGCATGGACATGAGCCCATTCGAAAACGCCATCGTCCTCTTTGAGTTTACTGCTCATGACGTGAAATATAGAGGCTGACCTGGCGTCAGGTGGGAAACAGGCCAGAAGGTCATAAACCTTCAATCTGCTCCCCGGTTATTGGTGTTTAATGCTACAAAAACCTCATCTGGCACATTTTAATGAGAATGAGAACCCAGTTTTAGGGGAAATTATATATTAGAATATTTTATCCACATTTCTATTTTGCAGTCATGTCATGCATAAGAAGCTATGAGATAGCAGTTCGTGACATGAGCAAAACCCTGTCTTATGAATAAATGTGTTAACTATTACAATTATTAGACATACAGTGCCATTTCACTTTTAGTCTTATTACAACCACAAATGTCAGTCAGTGCATATAATTAAGACCTTATGTGATGGACAAAATTGTGAAAGACAAATAATACATGTTTTTTACACACACAATCTCAAAGGTTTGGTGTGTATTTTGACCCCTTTGCTCTGATACTTCTGAATACGACCATCAGAAGTCAAGAAATCAGTAAATGCAGTACATATGTTTGTAATTTAATTGCAATTTAAACACAGCTACTGTGTGAAGGTCAAAGGAAGTGCTGTTTGCAGTTTACAATGAGTCATGTAGAGGACACAGCAAACATGTGAGAATAGATGAAAACAAAATGTAACTTATTGGCCAACATGCAAACTTCTATATGCTGCAGAAAACTAGCTTTGCACATTACCCTGAACACATCGTGTCCTCAATGAAGCATGGTAGTGGCAGCATCATGTTGTGGGGATGCTTCAGCAGGGACAGAAAAGATGGTTAGAGTTGATTGAAAAACAGATGGAGGTAATCACAGGGCAATTCTCAAAACCTTTTAGAGGCTGCAAAAGACTTGAGACTGGGGCAGAGGTTCACCCTCCAGCAGCACAACCCTCAACAACCAGAGCTACAATGGGGTGGTTTAGATCAAAGCATATCAGTGGGTTAGAATAACCCAGTCAAAGTATTGACACAAATCCAATTAACAGTCTGTGGAGAGACTTGACAACTGAAGCTTAAAGACATTTTTCATGTTATCTGACAGAGCATGAGCTATTTTGCAAAGAAGAATGGGCATAAACCAGCCTCTATATGTGCACAGCTATTAGAGACATACCTCTAAACACTTGCAGGTGTAATTTTAATGAAAGGTGGTTCTACCAAGTAATGAATTGGTGCAGCTAGATAAAAGTGCGTGCCACACTTTTTAGATTTTTATTTGTATAGATAATTTGTATACTTTTTCTTTAACTTCAAAATTATGCACAGTTTTGTTTTGATCTGTCAGAAAAAAATCCCAATAAAATACATAGAAGTTAGGGGTTGTAACAGCATAAAATTTTTATAAACTTAATCAGGTACAAATACTTCTACACAACACTTTCAGTATGATCATGTCTTCAAAATTGTCTTCCTTTACCTGCATGAAACGATTCAGATAAAAGTAACGCAAATATGTCACATATTCACCTTCAACCCATAGACATATAAAGAGTCTGTCCCTCTGCACCCAGCAGTTCTGATTCAGCTCAAATGAAAAGCTGCATATATCAATTACATGCATACATGCTACATTCCAGCACTTCAGTGACACATGAGACACATCACCTGAGGTGGAGAGACTTGAACACTGTTAGACATGAAAGGTAAAAAAACTCTCAAACGTGATCCGCTCCTGTGCACGGCTCGGTGAACTGCAACCTGAGCACAGGTGAGCCTGGGGGGAGCGTGATGAGAGAGCAGGTCAAATGCCAGCTCCGATCTGAACTTATGAAACTCTTGGAAAACTGACAGACTTCCAGGATGAGCCTTAACCTTAAAGGTAGGTCCTTTGTAAAGTAAAAGGATGAGTTTAAATGCATGTTACTATGTCTGCATCTTTCTTTGCTTTGGAAGTCTTTAGGAATGTTGTCTGACGGCTTTGATAGTCCAATTAGAAAAGAAAGCCAAATGATGATGGAGGTTAGAATTACGCACCTTTAATGTCTTTATCAGAAGTGACACAAGATGCGCATCTCCCGTAAGGATGCGCGTCACACACGTAAGAAAAGTGCCTTGACCTTACAAGAGCTCGGAAGGCATCAACCTACCAGTTTCACTCCAGTATCACTTGTTGAAATATTTTAGGCTACTTTAAACCGGAAGTTAATTTTCACATAATAATAATAAATTAAAAAAAACTAAGTAAATCCAGTCGGCGAAGAAAAAACTGAGCATCGTGTGCTACGGGAATGTTTGGGTACCTTAATGATGCTGCTGCGGCGGGGTGCTGCCTTGACGGACTCCAGCAGGATGGTGTCTGAGTCCTGGCCGCCGCCTCCACCGCCGGCAAGGATAACACCGCTGCGCCGGCCTCGGGACACTCTCGGCGGAATGAAATCCGGCGCTCCTTCGCTGCACAGCCCATCTCCACATCCATCATGCTCAGACATGTCGGTGGTCAGACGGAAAAGGCTCAGTTCAGAACAAGCGGGCTGGGAAGAATTTAAGCAATTGACAAGTTGAGACCTGGATAAAGTTTGATGCCATTGATAATAGAAGCGGCTCCGTCTGCCTGGCGCCAACTGGTCAGCTCAATTTGCCTATTTATGAGCAGGATTTCATAGTTCCAGAGAAGCCGTCCGCGCTGACTTTAGGCTGTTTGTGTTAGCGCTGCACAGCACATCTAAAACCCCTCCAACCCGAGCATCACAGGCAGGTTCAGACTGAAGCGGGACCGGTGCGCTCCCCCGGAGACGCGCAACAAGTCCTCACTATCTCCAGCCTGGCTCGCTGGAAGCGGTCAAGGCATCCAAACGTGCGTACAGCGTCCTTGCGCGCTGAAAGCGAGCAGCTGTTGCAGGAAAGGAAATCTAGCGTTGTCTATGAGGTTACCAGGGCTACCCGAAACCGCGCCGCTCTGTGCCCGCCCGGAACACCTCGGTGTCAGAGTGCAGAGGGGACCGGACTCGCGCCGCGGCGGTGTGGTGTGGGAGACGGATGAACCGACCCGTTAATGCGTCGGCGCGAACTGTTCGCATCCACAGGGTTCCTCTGATTTCAGTCACAGCAACAACAGCCGACTTTTAACGAGGACAAGAACACAACTGACTGACAGTCGTGCCGCCTCTCGCGCGCCACTCCTCCTTCCATCCCCCTCCGCCCAGCTCCTCCCACACCACGCGACTGAAACACGGAGCGGCCAATGCGCGCGGCCGCCGGGAGATTACCGAGTAAACCCGAGGCTTAGAAAGGTGGAGGTTAGATACTCCCTGGGCCCGACGGAGCTTTCAGTATGGGTCGAGGTTACAACATATATAGTAGGGGTGATGTGGCGAAAGAAATAAGGATTATAATCAGCAAAAGTAAAGAATCTGATTACTGTTTTTTTCTCTAAAAAACAAACCCAAAAAGAAAAAAATAGATCGTTTTGCAGCTCTTATGTAAAGACATTATTGCCATGACATAGTTGGTTTAAATACATTCTCGGGTCATGGGTTAACAGGTAGAATAGGGCGACCCAGACATCCTTCTCCTCTTTAGAGACACTCTCCAAAAGCTTCAAATTCTAATATGTAGTTATATGGCCTACAATGGATCTGAAAGGAGGATACCTCCCTGGTCAAACGTTTTTGATGTAAAAAATCTCACCATTCCAAATCATTTTAACACTTTTTCCACATTCACTATATTGCCAAAAGTATTTGTCTTTCTCCTTTTACATGTACATGAACTTTGATGATATCCTATTCTTAATCTATGAAGTCCAATATGTTGATTGATCCACTGTTGCCAGCAACAGCAACTTTAACTATTCTGTAAACATCTTCAAAGGTTAAGGAGTGTTCATAGTTAGATGAGAAAACCAGAATTGCAGCCTCCACTCTAATTCATCCCAAAGGTGTTCAAGAAGGTTGAGGTCAGGACTCTGAGCAGGCCAGTCTAGTTTCTCCACACCAAACCTTATACACCTGCAGCCATGGAAATGATTGGAACACCTGAATTCATTGACTTGGTGGTGTGACCCAATACTTTGGCAATATAGTGTACAAAATGTGACAGTTATTTTGTACAACGCCACTGGAAAAAAATAAAGTCTGCTCGGGGGGGAATGTTAAGTAAACAATTTGCAATAACCTGGTTCCATAACTGAGCATACCCTTAAAACTATGCTTGGTTGAACTATCTTTTGACTTAATATGATTCTCTGTTATTTTGGTATGAGTCTATTATACTGGATCTGCCCACTCCATCGTTAAAGTCTAATCTGATTGAGAGGACATCTCTTCTTCACAGTCCTGATCTGGATGTATCCTTGGACTCACTGTGATGCAGAAAAAACCCAGAACATCGTCAAGTTTCTGTCCAACACCTGACGATTGTGAGTCAAAACTGCTTGGTTCTTTAGAACAGTTCACAGTCTCATCCATCTTGACAAAAACACCTTAAGAAAACCAACACCAGAACATGATGCTGCCACCACCAAGTTTCACTGTGAGTAATGTCTTGTTTTGGCGATGCACAGTGTTGTGCCAAATTAAGCCTTTGGAATTTGTGTGTAAAAGTTAAAATGTGGTTACAGTGATCAGACAATAACAAATTTTCCCACAAGGTTGTAGAAGATTTTAATCATTTCTGGTAGACAAATGCTTCTGTCTTGGCCCCCCTCTCCTTAGTCCAGACATATAGACAATACAGAAGATTGCTGGTTGGGGCGCAACCATTAATTGCCAAATATTCCAGCAGCTGTGTGCCTCATAGACAGGCTCCCTGAACATCGCATGCTTTTACTTTTCATAAATTTTTGACTTTCCATTTCTTTTTAGATCATCATATATTTGTATAAAATTCTTTGTAACATCTCTGCAAACTGTGGCATTAGCTAAAGGATGCAGTTTCAATTTCATTAGATCCAGTATAACTGATGGCAGAAGTAGACTAAGAGGACTGTATGCTTCAACGATGTAACAGTTTAATGGTGTGCACATTTATGCAAGCAAGTTACTGCACCTTTTTGTGTTTTGTGTCGTGTATTTTTTTTCCCCTAATAGGTTTGTTTTTGGGTTTTTTTTTGTTGAACTGTACAATATATAGGTCACATTAAAGGTGGAAAAAGTTATTAAAATAAGTAATGGTCTCATTATATGGCATCACAAAAACCTGGCAATCTAATAGAAGTAGATATACTTTTTATTCCTATTCTAACCATCATAACAGGATAGCATTTAGTTCATAATAGCTGTTGTAGAACAAAATAAAAAACTGAATAAATGCCAGTCTGAACCCACTGTATGGGTCAGTTCTACTCCATCTGTTCTTTCTGAGACTGTGTCTGAGAATAATGAAGCTCCAAACGTTTCAGGGATGGCCCAATCTGTAAATCTCAGATCCTTTACCAGTGTTTAGTCTTCTTCTGTCTGAGAAGTGAGACATGTGAGCGGCACACCCGGGCCCCTGACCTCTTAATATCGTCCGGTCTGTGTGGGTTCAGGGCGACAGGCAGGCTAACAATCAGTGCAGAGCTGCAATAAAGAACTGTTACATTATTCATTTGGAGTGGAGGCAGAATCACCTTTTTTTTCCTCTGGTGAAGAGGTCAGAGATCAGGGTGAGGGAGGAAGCAGCACCTGAGAGCTGGCAGGGATTTACTGTTTTGTTCATGGAGACGCTCAGCAGGGTTGCCTGATGCACACGTACAAAGCCTGCTGGCCTTTACAACCTGCAGACTTCAATTATAGGGGATTTTCTGTGGCTCCTGGGAAATGCGTGGAATTATTGTATGTTGAATTCCAAGAAAATATAAAATAAGATTCTTAGAAATGTGTCACTTCAGAAGGTGTTTAGAAATGTGTCAGTTTGCATAATTTACAATGGGAGCCATATTTAACAGGGAAGAATTCACTTCTTTCCCTCAATAATCCAAAATGTTAAAGAGCAAAACATGTATAGACAAAATGAAAACAGAAACATGGGGATGGATGGACAGACGGACGATGGACGGACGGCTGGGCGGATAGATGGAGTACCAGTACACCTGGCTACCTAAACAGATAATCCAACTAATTAACCAGCAAATCAAGTCCATTTTAAAATATCAGCTTGCATTCTTTGTGTTACAAAGATAATAAAGCTAAAAAAGTATGACCTTCTGCACAATAACTGCTACTAAATTTATAGGGGTTTTATAAAAACGTTTAAGTTTGTAAATTAAAAGTAAAATAACTATCTAAATCAAAAATATATACAGATAACTTTATTATTGTAAATGAGTCCATCTGTCATAATCTGCCTGTGTTTCAGGTTTAAGTTTGTGTTCTGTTTACTTTTTGTACTTCCATCTTCTTCACTTGCTTTATTCAAGTTTATTAATTTCATTCTGGTGTTTAGATGTTTTAGTTTGTATTTCCTTATAGGTCTGGTTCCTCCCTGTTTATGTTCTTTAGCTCCTTGTTTACTACTTATGTTTCTTTATATTATGTATTCTTCCCTGCACATCTGTGTTAATTAGTCTCTCTCTCCCTCCGTTGCCTTCGGTTCCTCTTCCAACATCTGCTTCTTATTCCCTTCCGATTAGCTCCCTTGGTTCATTGCTCCATTCTCCACTCTTCCCAGCATTTATACTCTCTAATTTTCATTGCTCTCCACCGGTTCCTCCTGTATATTACCTGGTTGGCTACCTCGCTCCTTGTCTGTTACCCTGTCTGTGCTACTTTTGTAAGTCTCAGTTTTATTATTATTATAATTAAAAGCTCTCAGCTCACCATGCAGCTTCCAAGCAATGTTTTGGTCCAACAAAAATACAGCATAATATGACACAATCAATGCTATATTTTTAGGGCAATAGAAATAACTGTTGTTTCCCTGTTATAAAATTAATTAGATCAAGTGATACTTTTTCCTTTAAATATTTCTGTTAATACAACGATGCTATAAAACCAGTGCCTGTATATGACCTGTGCTATGTGGGCAGTTGCCTAGGGCAGCACTAGAAAGGGAACGCGAGCTGTAGATAAAAATATATAAAAAGCTTAGGCCTGTCAGTTGTGCCTTGGACACATTTCTATTTGCTTTTATGCAGGTGCAGTCAATAGGTGTGCACCGCCTGCTTGCTGCTGAGGATACAAAGACCATTTTACCTGTTTTGGGTTGCATCGCAAAAAATAATTCAGTGATTTCCTGCATTTTGACTGTTATGGGATGGCAGAAGAAGAGGCTCTTCCAGGATACCATTCTTGCAAAACCCTCCACTGGCATTTTTTAATAAAAGTTACCATGATGATGAAAAATATTGGCCCATGCCCAACTGAAACATTTTATCAGCATAGGTAGATGCGAAGCTCTTGTTAGGGTCTGGCAAAGATCAGATGATCATCAAACTTCATTGGGCTCATTTCATGTTTAACATAAACGCAAGTGCAAGATTTCAGAGTGTTGGGACCACAGCCATGGATTACAACATGAAGTCCGGTACAGACCTTTCTGGAACTTTCAAAATGAATTGCATTAACCTACTTCCGGCACAGCCAGGGAAAGGGGTACTTCCCATGATACCACTGTCTGTATAAAAGCACCCTCTTTCCAAGGAGTCAATCTCTTCAACCCGGACCCCGCTGCGGAGCTGGCAGGAGAGACACAGCGCGCTAATGTCTCTTTGCTGGCAAACAGACATAAACTCTTCCAACTGGATCCAAGAGTGTCATACGATCACTGATCATATGCACCAAGTTAAGTACGAACGAATTACTGTTGGAAGAATCCGGTATTCATTCATAAAAGGGGATAATTAAGGTACAAGCGTGGCTTGACTTTTCTCTCTGAGTTCTACAGATCAAACTGTGTTACAAAGAGTCCCAGCAGAGACCTTGTCTCTACGACGCCGAGTGAAGCAGTTTCCCGGTCTGAAAGGAGGACAACAGGGACCGCATCACCGTGGTTACCGTAGCAACTATGCAGTTGGCCGGCCAACAGAGCGAGCCGCCCAGCCACAGCTACGGAGGTTAGCTGTATGTAATGTTTTGTTCACAGAGCTTCTTCAAACTTCGTCATCGCCCAGACAACTTTTCCTCAGCACGGTTCATGAGAGGTTAGGGGTTTGGGCAGAGAGAAGTAATTTAGGATGAAATGATCTAAACGTTTTTCATTTTATGAAGTTTGGTTTTGTTTGTGTTGAACTCAGCTATCTTGGTGCTAGCAGGCTATCTGCTCAACACATGCTCAGTTTTCTGTTCTGTGTTTGTGTGTTTTTAAAGTTAAGAAAAACTTTACTTGAAGGGTGATTTTAAACACAGAAGACTGATCATAACGTGCCGTGTATGCTTATGCATTTTAACCCTTTTATTAACAGTATTTTAAAGGTGTGTGTTTGATTCTGGTGCTAAACTATAAGCTTCTTTTGTTAGCTTTAACTGCTAACAGCTAAGAACAAGTGCTTGCCTGCTAAAGAATATCTACCCAGAAAAATTGTTAGTTTTCAATCCAGTAAATAATATTTTCCTAACATTATTTTAGTAAACTTCATAACTAAGTAAACACCATTAAGCCCCATTTCTCCAGAAAGATTTGGCTCTTTTCCAAAATACTTCCTTAAATATTTGACCATTTCCTTAATAATATTTCTTTGAATATTATTTTAATAAATAAAGGCAGCTAATGAGACACCGTTGAGAATTAGTCATCCAGAAGGTTGGTTTTATTCAGCAGATCATTC
>JAHUTJ010042401.1:0-19338 GCA_036250325.1 Characodon lateralis | reverse complement strand
CAAAATTGGGTTAAGAACTGTCCAACGCATTATTAAAAACTGGAAGGATAGTGGGGACCCATCGTCTTCGAGGAAGACATGTGGCCAGAAAAAAATCCTGAATGATCGTATCGGCGATCCCTTAAACGTTTGGTGAAATCAAATCGAAGAAAAACAACAGTAGAACTCCGGCTATGTTTAATAGTGAAAGTAAGAACATTTCCACACGCACAATGTGAAGGGACCTCAATGGATTGGGACTGAACAGCTGTGTAGTCTTAAGAAAACCACTAATCAGTGAGGCTAACCGGAAAAAAAGGCTTCAGTTTGCTAAGGAGCATAAAGATTGGACTCTGGAGCAATGGAAGAAGGTCATATGGTCTGATGAGTCCAGATTTAATCTGTTCCAGTGTGATGGGAGCATCAGGGTAAGAAGAGAGGCAGGTGAAGTGATGCACCCATCAGGCCTAGTGCCTACTGTACCAGCCTGTGGGGGCAGTGCTATGATCTGGGGTTGCTGCAGGTGATCAGGTCTGGGTTCAGCAACAGTATGAGTTCAAAGAAGGAGGTCAGCTGACTACCTGAATATTCTGAATGACCAGGTTATTCCATCAATGGATTTTTTCTTCCCTAATGGGACGGGCATATTCCAGGATGACAATGCCAGGGTTCATTGGGCTCGAACTGTGAAAGAGCAGTTCAGGGAGCTTGAGACATCATTCTCACGCATGGATTGGCCACCAGAGTCCAGACTTTAGCCCCATTGAGAATCATCAATGCAAGATCTTGGTGAAAAATGAATGCAACTCTAAATAAATCTTGTGACATTGCAGAAGTTCATCGAAACAATGCCACAGCGAATGGGTGCCGTAATCAAAGCTAAAGGCGGTCCAACGAAATATTATAGTGTGTGACCTTTTTTTTTTTGGTGGTGACTTTTTATTTGGCCAGGTAGTGTAGTTCTTTACTTATTTACTTACTAATTCTTTACTAGGCAGCAGCAAACATTCAGTAAAAAGCCTTAAGCTGATTTAAACACTACAGAAAGACTTCTGATGGAAGTTAAACGAGAGATTTTCTCCTATTTTAGCTTCCCTTCATTGGCTCGCTGTTAAATCCAAAATGTAGTTCAAAGTTCTCCTCATAAAGTCGTTAGCAGTCAAGCTCCATCATTCATCAGAGATCTGTTTTTTCCTTAAACTCTCTGGTTTGTTCTTTATTCATGATTCAAATGTGACCTGTTGAACAAAGGACTTAGACAGGGTTTTCTTTTGGGGGCGGAGTTGGCAGCATTTTAAGCTTAAGCCCCTCCCTCTTTTCCATTGATATAATTTCCACTGAAGTCCTGTAACTAACCACTTCCTGCTGATGAATGGAGTTCCCCCCATGGAGTTCCTGGTGGCGTCTGGTTAGGGCGGGGTCAGAAGAGGAGGCGGGATTAATTCTTTTGTGGGTGCGATTTGGGGAGGGGTTGGGGTTATGTGTTTTGTGGGCGTGGTCAGGGATGAGAGTAGGGTCTGTTTCCGAGACGGTCTCAGTCCTGTCACATAACACCTGCTGCATCTCGGTCTGCACTCTCAGCTCCACCCGTCTGCCCTCCACCTGACTCATGAACCCAGTGCACCCTGAGCACTGCCTACTGTGCTGCAGCCCCTCCTCCCTCCTCACACAGCCCCTCCCTCTGGGTGGAGTCTTTCTGTCTCTATGACTCTGATTGGCTGAAGTCCTCCTGCTCGTGTGACTTGATTTAGAATTCCCTCTGGGGTTCTGGTTTCGGATGCGTTGAGCTCTCTGCAGTGCCAGAGCTGCCAAGTCTGACTGAGACGACGTGCTGTCAATCAGTCTCCTGCCCAGAGCTAGCGGGCGAACCGGCAGCGCCAACCGCAGCCGCAGCCAGAATCGAGAGCGCTGCGGTTCTGACTGACTTCCTCGCCAGGACACAGTGCAGATTGAGGCCTGATGGAGCTGAGCGACCTCCACGCAGGGCAGTTTGCTGACGGAGCGGTGAACCACAGCGATGATGGGGGCCTGGTGGCCATGCTGCAGGTGCAGACCCAAGCGACACTCCAGTAGGCTGAAGCTCTTCTCTGCCAGGAAGTCAGGACTGAGGACGAAGAGGAGGCGCCGGCTGCGCTTCATTGAGTGCAGGATGGACTCTGACAGATCTGAGACATCAAACACAGAAGAGTCAAGAGAACCAGCTCAAGCATGAGTAGTTTCACATCAGCAACAAATAACGTTTTCTTGAGATAGGTGAACCATTCCACCTTTAGGTGTTTTAAGAAATAATTGACTGATTGCAGTTAAATTTTGTGGTTGTTTCGAGTCCATAGAAGGCTAGCAGACATCAGATAGACGCCTGTTAGCGCAAATCAGAACGATTCAAACCGTTTTAAAGTTGTGGCTTCCCAACTCACTTTCTCCAGGTCAAGGAAATCGAAAAAACGCAATCAAAAGCAACTGGACTTCTTGTAATTCTTGAAGACATTTCAACCTCTTTCAGAGATCTTCTTCAGTTCTTGGTGGAGAGTAGCCAGGTTCTTAACCTGGGTTAAATTCACATGCAAAACTGCGGATCATTCCTCGTCATGTTGTTGGCATTCTTTGACCCCTTAGGCTTGCAACCCTGATCGCATGAATTAAGGTGTGGATTGCCCTGAAATGTCTTTGGAAGGTGTTTTAGTGCCGTGTTGTATGTGGGTGGAAAGGAAACATCAGTCCACCTCCTCGGTTAAAGCTGCAGTATGAAGGTCTGAGGAAACGGTGGACTTATCCTGAAGTTTGAACAAGCACCCCTTACAGGTCCCTCCCCCTTGCTTTCTGCTGTTCAACAGCCCTCCCTTCACAGCGAAGCCTGCCGTGAACGTGCAGGCTAGTAAGCAGGGCCACCAATGACCCGGATAAACAGCTACTGACTATGGCCCATACTTTGACTACACACTCGGTTCTCAAATTATTAGCACAGCTCCAGCACTGGCCATCTTGAATGATGGTACATGCTGCGCGGTGGAGGGGTGTAAGCAGCGCATTCACGAGCGTGATTGGCCTGCTAATATATGATATATATATATATCTCCTAATCCTGGCTGTGATTGGTTGTTTCTGACTGGGAACGGTGTATTTTTGCAAATGGCAGTAGGAATACTAGAAGGAGCCTACTTTAGCTTTAAGGGAAAACAACATGCCGAGGGATGAGAGGCACAGATCTGCATGTGAATTGAACAAAGGAGCTTAAATACCTGGCTGCTGGCCACTAAAAACCCAGACCTGTGGAAGAGGTTTAGATGTCTTCAAAAGTCACAAGAAGTCCAGTTACTTTTGATTTAGTTTTTTCTACATCTCTTGGATGTTGAAAGGATGATGGAGTGTTTTCACACCAAAAAGGTCCCACACAAACTGAAATGGTTAAAATCTCACTGGGTCGGGTCAGTCCTGCCAGCATGAAGAGTGGGACCCAACACTCACAGGGTAAATTGTGCTTCTTTGTGTTGTAGGATTGGTCTTCTGATGCTAAATAAAATATCCCTGTTTTAATTATTCAGATATGAGGCTCTGAAGGTGGAGCTCAGTGTTGGATGCTGAACACATAAACATTGAAGCAGCTGAAGAAGAGAGAGCTTTCAGTAACTGCAGGATAATGATATAATGTCCCAAAATTTTCATCTTGCACAGGTTTGTGTTTTATATTCATAATTTCATGGATAACATTTCTAAATATTTATTGGAGAATTGTTTTTTTGTGATGTTATCAGTACCAATAGTGTTAACATTGTTTTTAAATATAGAAGAAGCCTCTCCACAGATCTAATGTTTGTACTGATCCAGGAACAGCTGTAGGACCGATTTGTCCCATAAATCTCTCTATTTAATCAATAGCAGCGTCTTTATCAATAACACAGAATCTTCTTTTGGAACAAATCCAAAGCCCATATATCCCGTTTTATTCAAACGTCCATGGTAAGTCTGATCCATCAGTCATTTTGGGTTGGCTCTGAACCCCAGGCACTAAAACTGTACTGGTCCATCAATAGTTTAAGACAGTATTTATTCATTTATTCTGTCCAGGTTTAGACCAAACATGTCCAACGTTTCTGGTCAGAGACGTTTCACTCAAGCTTTAACCTCATGGTAAATTGTCCCGGTGAGACGGTCACTGTTTAATCGCAAGTTCTGTTCAGGTTATCCCATCTGCTTGCTTACGGCACAGAACTCTCTTGACATAAATCTGTGTTTTATCTAAGCAGAATTTCATATAGAACATAAGCAGAATTTCATATAGGGCCCATCTTCAATTTAACCCACTGGGCCCCAGCCACCCGTTTATATTGTCACTCTACATTCTGCAGCAGCCCAGGCTATAAACAGGATCCAGGACAACCACAGCCCTGACATCTTGCTCCTGGTGTTCATTGTGAAGATTCCTAGAAAGCTCTCGCTTTGTTCATGCAAGACCTGGATAGGTGCATCCCCGACACCCTGTACTCCCACAGTAACCCCTACAAAATGCTTCAGGGAACACAGACGTAAGCCTTCTCCTGATCTACAAAACACTTATATATCGAACAATCAAACTCCCATGACCTCAACAACAATTCCACAAGTGTGAAGATTCACTCCTGAATATCAATGGAATGACCCTAAGAAAATCTGTGGTGTTTTTTTAACGGCAAACATTAATTGAGGAAAAAGTGAAATGATTGATAAAGATAACAGAAATGAATGCAAATATTCTTTAATTATCAACAGCCAAAAAAGAGAAAAACAACAAAGAAAAACTGATATTTCATAGCATGACCGAGTGCAAAATGCTTTCTCGCATTACAATACTGACTTGTTAAACAGCATAGCATATTTTCAACACAAAAAAGCAGTAATTGCAGTATTTTAAAGCTTAAAGCAGATAAAGTTTAAGTGGATTTAGCCTCATGAAGATGTTCAGCTTTCCCTCATTTCCTCATTAAATCTATGCAGATGACACCATCCTTTATCTCTATGTTGGTTTCTCTTCACAAAGGATCTGATGAAATGTTTTGACACAGGACAGGATATATAAACAGTTATAAGGATGGTGCTGAAATGTACTAAATACTGTTCCTCTAACGGCCACAAGGTGATGCAAAAACTAATTTAACCCGAAGATCAGAAAAACCAGTTGTCCTTATATAAACGTGCATACATTCTGTTATTTATTTCTCGAAAACAACTTAACACACTTAACCAGTTTTTAGAGAAGGAAATGTGACTTTTTTGGCAAATTTCTGGAATTACGGTTCTTTTCAGCATTCATGATAGTCAAAAATATTTTTCAGATAATTCAAAATAAAATTTTATTACAAAAACATAATATACCAATATCTTGATATAACAATATCTTGAGTTTAAGTCAGACGGGACATAATGAGAGGATAATGTGCAGATGAAAATGATTTATGACACTTAATAGATAAGAACTGATAATACTGAGGCCACGTTTAAGGAACAATGCTCAGACTCTTCTTCTCCATCTTTTCCTGTTTGGGATGCAGAAAACTTCAGCTTAGCTAAAACAGGCATTGCACAGAGAGAATGAGGAAGAGAGGAGGCTGCAGGAGAGGAAAACAGCCCTGCAAGGTCCACCCAGCCCTTTTAATGTGGTGAGGATACTTCAATATGAAGTTTAAAACTGATTAGGAAATCCATGTTTCCAAACACATTTTGAATGCTGTTTAAGGGGAATAATATGCAGGGATTTACAGCGGAGAAACAATGATACAGAAACGATGGCGGAGGCATTAAATATTGTTTGGGTTACATGTGGTGGACCTTTAGCCTTGCTGGCAGCATTTCTACAATCAGGTTCAAACATTTCTGCAGCGATAAAGCAGCAGCTTCAGATCTGGAGCTGAAACGTCTCGTTGTTTTCAGATTACTGTGTAGCGAGATTATAAAATGACTAAATTCCTTTTATGTAAAATAGAAATGGAACAATTACTCTTTCTGCTGCTAGAAAAACATTGGATGTTATAGTTATATAAATGTTATCTATAAGATTTATTTACTGGCACTTTGATTATGATCCAAAGATGCAAATATGTTGTTGTGCAACAGCGTTCTCTTAAAAAGTGATAGGTGGCACTCTTTTTTTCCCACGATAACCTCTTTGGTGTTCACACCCAGAAATGGTAATCTGATGAAAATCTAACGTTTTGGACGTGTGGTCAGGAAACTCCCCAGAACTAAACACCACAGAGAACCCGTGGTCAGTTCTCAGAAAGCCAACAGACTGGGATCAACTCCAAGCACCAAGAAGACAAGAATGGGTCACCGTTAGTCAGGATCTGCTGTGACAAACATTTGTGTGTCACTGCAGAAACCTTTAGCCAGAAAGCTACAACATTTGAACTGAAAGTTTAAAACCCCCTCTTTAGTTGAGAAATTCATATTTTTCAGGTAGATTGTGCTAAACAGATATTGGTGTACATTCATACAGCGCCACCATGAGGTGAAATTTGAGGTGTTAATATTATCTTTCTAATAAACCCCCCAGCTCTTTGGATCTTGTTATCTGCTCATTTCTTTGCAGATATCACTTTATGCTGATGATACACAACTCTACCCATCATTCCTGATAGACTGTATAGTATGGACTTGATGCTCAGCTATATTATTCAGCCAGTCCATTTAAACCACATTTAAACATTAAACCTTGCTCAGAAACTCAAACATCTCATTAATAGAAAGCTTGGACATGTTCTGATGCCCAGTTCACCTGCTATGATCATACTCTATCTTTCTCTGCGCATCAGTAAAATGAGGTAATATCTGACCCAGTTCGCACCCCCAGCAGTTAGCACAAGCAAGAGGTATCTCTTAGCAGGTCACACATAGTAAAACTCCTACAAATGTTCCAGAACCATTCAGTTCTAGACCTCCTCTGGCTCCCCATGGTTGGATGAATTTAATCCAAACCCTAAAGGTGCTTAAGAGGGAATTCTGGGCTTGCAGCTACTGTTTTAGATCTTCTTGTACTGCCAGCCCTATAGTACCTCAGTCCAAAGTATTCTGAGTGGTAGTTGTATGATGGAGAAATGAGCTACCAAATACTATCAGAGTAGAAGCAAGCCTCCTTGCCTTTAAGACATGTCTCTATGGGGAATATCTTCTCTTCTAGCACCCCAACACCACTAACTTACACTGACTTTAGACTGGTTTGACTGGAATATGTGCTTTAAGTTGATTTAATGCTTAAATAGAAAACTGTTTTGGTTCTTACTTAACTTACTTCAAAAATGTATTTTAGGATAATTTGGTTTAACATCTTGGCTTAGCTTTGTACTTTTTATCTGCCCAACCCCACTGAGAACAACAGTGGCTTTTTAATGGAGTCATGTGGCTTCAGTCCATTAAGGCTTCTCTAATGCATGTCCAACAGTTCAGTTTTAAGGCATACATTAAAGTCTCTCAGAGGTGCTGTCTGCACTATGCTGCGCAGTCAAAGACTTTCTGTGGGTTTTTTGATGTGTTGCTGATAAGGCCTGTTTGAGAGTTTGTGCTGTTCTGACTGCTGAGCCTCATCAGCACAGCCTCCTTATTGCATCTCTCCTCATCCCTGCTAATTCTCCTCAAAGGAAGCTCCACCCTTAGCCTCTTCCAGAAGCGGGATGTTAGCTCTTTGGACTTGTCCCCCTGCCACCGGACCAGGGCCAGAGCCACGTGGGCCCTCCTTAGTTCCCTAACCAAGCTCTGTCTTTGGACTGGCTTGTACTGGACCAGGATCACCTTCAGGTGACCGCCCAGTGCCATGCTGTCAATGCCAGCCTTCAGCTCCAGCAGGGCCTGGGAACCCTGGCAGGCGTAGTTGGGGCCAACGATCACCAGGAGGCGCCTGCTGCGAGCCACGAAGCTCAGCGTCTCATCTGTAATGGCTGCAGAGAAAAATGGAAGGATGAAAGGATGAAGTGGGGATGAATGGATGACGAGTGTGCATGGTTCAGGTGAAGACTTAAGGGATTAAGGAACTCACTCCCTCCAGGTAGACTGTCTCTGTCAAAGATGCACACCGAGTATCCGAGAACGTTCTCCAAAACGCTGCGCAGCGTGGACAGAACAAACTGCTCCTCCTCGCTGTTCCTCGCGTACGAGATGTACACGTCAAACTCCTTATCATCTAAACACACAGACACTCAGAGTGAAGCACATTCAGATAACAGGCATGCCTGTGAAAAATGTCTGCACCCATTTATCAGTATAAATTCAAAGGAAGTTTATTTTATCTGATCTGAGGTCAGTTTATTTCAGAGTTTCAGGTTATTTCCTCAGAACTGAAGCTGCAGCCTCAAAGTTTCTCCAAATTGAGATAACTTTCCTTTACATTTTATTCAGTGATAATAAAAAGAAGGTACAACCTTTTACTAATCCAGCCTTTTTATCAGAACATAATTACATCATGTGAATCAAAAACAATCCCAGAGCATCAGCCCGCCACTGTGAGGCTTGCTTTTCTTCAAACATGACTCTACGCATTATGGTCAAGTAGTTCTCATCTAGCCAAAGGTAATCGTTTCTCAAGCTTTGTGGTTCATTCAGAAGTAACTTTGCAAATCTCATGCTGCCATATTGTTTTTAGAGAGAAGAGGCTTCCCTCAGCTCTTCCAAGCAAGACAAACATTTTCAGATTAGCCAAATAACATTAAACCAAGGTAAGTTAAGAAAAACTACATGAAGATGGAGAAACCTAAAATAGGTTCAGCAAAGCTTAACTGAGGGTATATCAATTAAGCAAAGGTAAGCTAAGCTAACTCTTAGGGACTAGGTTACTGCCACTAAGGCAAGGAGACCTAAAGCAAGGTAAGCTAAATTAGGGTAAGCCAAGGTACAGTAGGCAAAAAAAAAAAAAAACTAGACAGGGGTAAACAAATCTAAAATAAGAAACTAATCTTGGATAAATCAAGGTAAAGCTAAGCTAAAATAATCCTAAACTAGTGTTAATAATGCTAAACTAGTATAAGATAAGTAAAGCTAAAGTATATTAACTTAAAACAGGCTAAGTTAAACTAAGCTACATTAACAAAGGCAAGCTTAAATAACCTTTAGCTTCTTAACAAAGATATAACTACCTACAGTAAACTATGCTAATCTCAGGCAAGTTTACCTAAAAAAAACCGCTAAACTAAGCTAAGCCAAGCCAAGGTAAAGTACGCTAAGCTAAATTAAAGGGACATAAGACCCTAAAATATGCTAAGCTAAATATATCATGATAAAGTAATTTAAGCTGACATAAGATAAACTAGGGAAGGTAAGCTAACCCAAAATAAACTTAACTACGATTAGTTAATTCAATGTAAAATAAGATAAACTGAATCAAGCTATGCTAACAAAACGCAAAGAAAATTAAAATAAGCTAAGCTAAACTAAATTAAGTTAAATTATGATGACGAAAGTAAAGATAAAGTAAGCCAACTTAAATGAAGTTAACCCTACTCCTACACAATCTTAGCCAATTTTAACTGTGCAAAAGTGTCAGAGTTAAACACACTGATAAACTCAGAGACGGTATGCAATAAAGTTATCTCTGGCAGCCAGGGAGAGACAGTCCATTCTCTCAGAGGAGCTGCTCTGTGTCACAGCCTTTTATTAAAGAAAGGTAAAAACATTCATGTTACAGCATTGTGGGTGTGGCTACACACAGTTTCACAAATACAAGTCCTACTGAATAAAACTGGTTCTGTCCAGATACTGATACAGCACACACATCCACATCTGGCATTCAAGACACGTAGATTGGCTGGGGTGCGAACAGTCTGCTTCCCAGACTCCTCCACACACACACAAGTTTCTGCTCAGTCTGCATAGCATGGATGTCTCACCTGTGTGCCGTTCGTCGGTGCCAAACCAGGAGCGATACAGAAGCAGCAGCTCCAGCCAGAAGACGTGATAAACCACGAAGAGAAGCAGCATGAGCACCAGCGTGACGCCGAGACCACAACTCAGCTCCACGGTGGGCAGCGACACTAACGGACAAACACAGCTGAAGGTTAACACCTGGAGAACTTAAAGCCGGTTGCTACCCAGCTCAGGCTTTTAGAGGACTGGATTCTCCTCCCTCTCAGAGAAGTCAGAGTCTTCCTCACCATCTTCCTTCAGCTGAGCTCTGCGGGTCAGGAAGCCCTGTTCGTTCCACACAGAGCAGTTAAACTCTCGCTTCAAATCTTCGGACTGAAAGTCTTCAATCACCAGGACACTCTCCATAGTCAGGTCGCCGAAGTCTTCTTTCACTATGCTGCAACCAGACACAAACACTATCATTTCTGAGGTTGGGGGAGTCTTTGCTTGTATATGTCATCTCTCTGGTCAGTTTGCACATTTTTCTGGTGGTGAGAAGATTTTACTGAGTTCTGTTCTTCTACTGAAACCAAACCACATGAATAATGTGACTAAATTATGAAACTGGGAGTTAAAAAAGGGCTGAAAGCTGAGATTTAGATGAACTTTTAGCTTTGAGTTGACAGAACAAGCCGAAGTTTGGTGGCGTTAATGTTAAAAAGGTAAAGTAATAGACTTTAATTCTTCATAACGAAATCCCAGAGGAGTAAATTTGTTGAGTTTCTACCTGTTCTTTTGGGAGAAGCGATGATTGTTGAGCTCAACCACCGTATTCCCATCAACCGTCCACCAAATCTTCCGGGAAGAGTTGTGCAGGATGAGAGGAAGCAGGCCTCTGCAGGTCAGACGCTCGTCTGAGTCTGACAGGAAACAGAAACTAGAATCAGAACCGGAGCAGCCAGTGCAGCAGCCGTACCCGCTTCTTCCTCAGCCCTGCCTTTCGAATGTGAGCAGAAAGCGGTTTTCCATGTCTTGGTGAAAAAAGGAAGGATGTCATTGGAAATGATGGGCTCTTGAAAGCAGTGTGCGTGGTTCAGGTTCAGTTTCCCTGCAGCTTTACTGGATCAATCGGATCAATTCCAACTAAACTAACAGTTTTAGCTTCTCTTCGATTCTCTAAAGTTTGTTCCTTCTTCCTGGTTTCCTGTAAATCATTTTCTAACTTATGAATTATTCCTGATCAATAACAGTGAGATAAACAGTAAATGGTTCTGCTGCATCTCTCCACATCCATCTGCCTGCAGCCTCTCACACATTCAACACTATGCATGAACATTGGATCAGCAGATCATTTTCTGCTACTTCTCCCATATTTTCTGAGCTCAAATGATTATTTTAATTAAACTGCTCTTATTATCTTAATATTTTAGCATTTTTGCTGTCAAAATGGAGAAAATATCAGAGATTTTTACTGAAAAGTGAATCAGTGCAGTCAGAACAAAGTAAAATGATCAGTCAGATGTGGGAGAACATTTCAGAGTTGTTTCCCTCATTGTTCTGTCTTCCCTGAAGTGCTGCCTACAGAGAACTGGACCCTTTCTGGGACTAGATTCTGCTCCTGTAGGGTGTATGCATGCAGAACCTGCCATGCAGGTACAACTCAGCATTGGACTTCAGTATTTTCTGAGTTGAGCTACAAGCTTCCAGTTTGTTAAAGAAAGATGCAGACTTTATTAAAGATGATTCCCTACAAGGAAGAGGAACTATTGCATCTTTTTCTCTATACAAACTACACTAAAAACCAGTTTCCAGCTGCCATTCACTCTGTAAATGAACACTGTTTAATGTCTCCAAAAAAGCCTTGCTTTCCTCAGAGAAACACAGAGGTGTTTAAAGTTGTGTTAGTAAATTGAGAAAAATCTCATCAATGTTGTTAAGTTCTCAAATGTGTGGACACAGTTGCTGCCAGGATTGCTTCATATCAAAAAGAAGAAGCTGCTGGGTCACTGGTTGCTATAGTGATGCCCTCCTTTTCTTCGTGAATTGGGAGAGGAAGCCTACAGTATATATATATATATATATATATATATATATATATATATATGTCTGTGTGTATGTCTGCATATATATGTGTATATATATACACCACTGGTCAAAGGTTTTAGATAGACTTTCTCACTACATGCGTCTCTTTATTCTCATGACTATTTACATTGTAGATTCTCACCGAAGGCAACAAAATTATGAATGAACACACATGGAATTATGTAGTAAACAAAAAGTGTGAAATAACTTTAAACATTTTTATATTTTAGATTCAGCCTCCCTTTGCTCTGATGACTGCTTTGCTCTCTTAGCGTTCTCTCCATGAGCTTCATGAGGAGGTCGCCTGAAATGGTTTTCCAGAAAGTCTTGAAAGAACTTCCCAGACGTTCATTGAGAGACGGTCAGAGGTTAATATTTCAGTCATCACAGCAAAGGGCAGCTACTTTAAGGATTCTAAAATATAACATATTTCATAGTAATTTTATAATTTTTGGTTTGCTACATAATTGTACATGTGTTAATTTACTGTTTTAATGCCTTCAGTGAGAATCTAAGTACAATGTAAATAGTCATAAACAAAAAGAAATCCATTTATTAAGAAAAGCGTTCCAAAACCTTTGACCGGTAGAGTGTGTGTGTGTATATATATATAAAATAAGAAGCTATAAATAATAAGCTAAAAAATTACTTTCAAATATCACACAATTTGTGAAATCAAGTCCAGTCCACCTGTATGCAGTCTCAGTGTCCCATGATCAGTAAAACACCTTATCTGAAAGGCCCCAGAGGCTGCAGCACCACCAAGCAGGAGGCATCACACCATGAAGACCAAGAAGCTCTCCAGACAAGTCAGGGACAATGTTGTAGAGAAGTACAAGTCAGGGTGGAGTTATTCAAATATCCAGATCTTTGATGTTCCCCTAGAGCTCCATGAGATCCATCATCTTCACACTGAAAACACTTGATACCACAACAACCCTGCCAAGAAAGAACCGCCCACCAGAACTCACAAACCGGGCAAGGAGGGCATTATTTAGAGAGACAGCAAAGAGACCAAAGGTCACCCTGGAGGAGCTGCAGAGTTCCACAACAGAGACTGGAGTATCTGTCCACAGGACCAAGACAAGCCTCTAAAGGGCTGGGCTTTATGGAAGAGTGGTCAGAAAAAGCCATTAATTAGTGTTAAAAATAAGAAGGTACATTTGAGTTTGCTAAAAGGCACATGGGCAACTCCCCAGATGTATGGAGGAATGAGCTCTGGTCCAGATGAAACTAAAATGGGTCTTTTCAGCCACCAAGGAACAAGCTGTCTGACTCGAACCCAACACATCCTGTCACTCTAAGAACACCATCATTTTTCAGCAGCAGGGACTGGGTCAGAACCATCATCACAATTTTAAGCTGAACATTCTCTGGGAATATCTGGAAGAATCCGCAAACTTAAACTGTGATTGTGGAAGAACCTTAAATGGATCAAAATTAAGTTTGAGTCAGATAAAGTCCAACTTTCTGAACCGTTTAAACTCTGAATGTTGGTTCTAATGGACAGGATGGGTGAGATATGGTGGTCCAAACAGAGCTGGGTTTATCGCAGCTTTTAGAACAGGGTTGAGTTTTTGGTTTAACCATCTAAAATAAACCTGGAGAGAAGATCCAGAATATATTCAAATAAAAGGAGACTGGGTCATGGTCTCAGCTAAATGTGCTGAATCCTACCAGATCCAGACTCATGTACTGCTAATCTGATCCAATCTGACAGACACTTACTGGTTCTGACAGAGAAGATCTTGTGCTCGGTCGGGTAGAGGATGGTGGGGACTTTGGACACCCTTTCTGGATCTGCAGGAAGAAGACAGCAACAGAATTTACCCACACGGTTCTACCTGAGCATCAGCAGCTGTGAGAGCAGCTTTGGACTCACAGATCCCTGAAACTTTGATGCTCCTGGTGAAGTGCAGCATCCTGCCTCTCCGCTGGTACCGCACCGTGCAGAAGTACAGACCCTGATAGGGAATCAGCATGGTGTAGAACTGCAGACTGGTTCCTCGCTGTTCCCGGTCATTATTCCAGAACGGGTACTGAGAACACTCCTAGGGTCCAGAGGAGAAGGAATCATCTCACCCAGCAGTAACAAGGTGACATGTAAAGGTTGACCCTGAGTATCGGCTGATCTGCAGCTTCCTTTGGGTTCAGAAATCTTCAGCGCCACCTTCAGCTCATTATTATGCTGTAACTGCCGGGTCAGAAAGGTTCTGAACAGGCTGCTGCCTTACCGACTTGTCTGGATTCACGTAGTACCAGCTAACAGTCGGTTCGATCTCAGACATCTTGACAGCGTACTGCAGGTCTGGGCAGTTCAGTGTCTTTCCTTCCTGCAGACCGATCCACTCCTGAGTGGCTGGCATGGCAACCGGAGGCTCACAGCTGGTGGAACGGACCACCTCCTCCGGCCGCAGGACCTTGAGACGCATGGCGATCTTACTGCAGGACGACTTGTTGCTGCAGATCAGAGGCAGAGAGCAGAACCTCAGTACGACCCAAATAAAGACCCAACAGCCGAGGAACACGTTTCAATTTCAGATTCTTACAATGAAATAAATTCTAGATTTTTAAATGTTGACAGGAAACAGAAACGTAATCTGATGACGTCAGGAGCTTTAATGAGGAGTAAAACATTTTTCAGCTTGGAGCTGCAGATGAAAGTTAGCTTTGTGCTAATTCAGCCAGTTTCCTGTTGATTAATGTGAACTCTCCTAATTCAATTAAATACATACTTTTATGAACTGTTGAGGCAACCTGAGACCCTAACTTAATCTTTCTATCATTTAAAGGCTAATTGTGAGAAATATGCCTAAATTATGTTTTCATAATCTCCTCAATTACAAACTAAATAGAACAAGAGATTCAAACTTATAATATAAAATAATATAATATACTATAATATAAATTATACATACACACACACATATATATATATGTATGTGTAATTTTAACACTAGGTTTGAACTAACCGAAAAGATCTGATGTGCTGAAAAATAACTTTTTAAAAGCCTTTAGGATTCATAAATAAATATAAATCTGAGCAGCAATGAAGTTCAGATTTATATACTAACTATTTATTCAACAATTAAAAAGATTTTTTAGGATTTTTATCGTTTAAACATGAACTGATAACCGGATCTCAGCAGATCAGCAGTTTTTGCTCATGAAAAACATCCAACCACAGTCGCAGCCTAAAACTGCTGAGATACAAAAACCTGATCTAGGTCAGTGGCTGGTCTTCCTCACATGTGGCTGCTTCTGAGAAACCTTCACAGATTACGTTCTAACAAGCGCATTTTCTCAGCCCAGAACAGAACCAGACTCTTGTCAAAACCAGGTCCCATCAAATTATTTTTGCTTTCTTTGCGTGAATCTGATTTTAGCCTGAGTGAAACGCAGACCATCGGGACCCTGTGCAGATGGGACTCCTCCAGGTGTGTGGTGTTGATGGATCTGAGAGGAGAGGTTCTAGTTTGAAAACCTCAGGAACCTTATAAAAGATGATGGGCTCTGCTGATGTCCTTCAACCAAAATCTTCTGATTATACTGAATGAGAGTCAGTTTCATTAAAAAAGAAACAAGCAGGAGCTGGATCAGGCTTCATCTGCTGGTGAAGAAGAGCTCAGCTGAAAGGTGAAGCTCTGGATTTACTGCACTACATTCCAGCCCTTACCCAGTTGGTTCTGAGGTTGGACCATGCCTGAAAGATGAAGATCTTGAGTATGAGTAGTTGGAATGAGGTTCCTCTGTAGGGTGGGAGAGGAGCTTCTTCATCTCCATCAGGAGTAGCTCATAGTGAAACTCCTGCTCCTCCAAATAAAAAAGGAGTCAGGGAGGGGGTGTTCATCAAGACACCTCCCCTCAGGAGGTTCTCCAAGCGTGTCCCACTACGAAGAGACCCGAGGGCAGACCCAGAACTCTGGCTGACGATACACATCCCTTCTGGTCTGGGAACGCCTTGGAGAGGAATGTCTGGGGTTAGCTGTTGGACCGGTCCAGGTGAGTGGATGGACTGTTAAAAGGTTCTGGGTTAACATGAAATGTACTGAAGTCCAATCCAACTGAAGCAAGTCATTAAAAGGAGAAACTACATTATTCCTAAAAATAGGCAGAAATATTTATTTACTGGAATATTTACCAGAACCGAGCTTAATGTTCCTCCATTAAACTGATAAAGTTTGACTCAACCCAGAAGCCCAGAACCAGTACAGAGGTCCCTCTGAGCTGGGAGCTTTAACCCTTCTGGTTGTTCTTCCACCATCTGCAAAGTCAGAAACTAAAACCCGACATTGACCGCGCAAACCCACAGAACTTTGTGCTTTGGGTTTCTTTAGCTGCCTTGCTCTGTTTCTACTTTGACCTCCTTTGGGGTTTTCAGCGTTTCTCTGCTGCTCCTGATGGGATCTGTCAGCCCGCATCCACACAGAACCTACCCAGAGTGGGTCGCACCCACTGCTGCGACATGCAGCCTCCAAGGACCAGTTGGTCCGATCAGTCCAGTGTTTGCTTTGAGTCACTGTGGTTGCATCTCCTGAAGTTCTACCAGAATCTCTTCAGAGGATTTGTCAGCTTTTCTCTGAGTGTGATGGCATGCCCGAACCAGAACAATTTAGAGTCCAGAATTTACTCAGACTGATCATTTTTCATGGAAATGTGTTTGGGATGGTTTGAGGTCGGGTTCTGTGAAGCTGAGGTCAAGTGCTGGTGAAATATTTCTAAAGTTTCAAAGGTTTTAAAGCTTTGAGACGTTCATGTTTTTAAACGTTATTTATTATTCATGAATTATTTGTAACTGAAACAAGGAGTCAGAACCAGTGGAGAAAACTGCCGTTTGCTGATGTTTGATTGAGTTTCTGAGCCGAAAACTTTATTCCTACATCTGTTCCAAACATCAACTTGAATGGATTTCATGGGGATCTAACGTGACAGAGCACCAAGTACCGAATAATTATGAAGAGGAAGGAAAATGACAATTAAAAATGGGAAAGGTGGGATGTGCATCTTTATCCAGACCCCTTTACTGGGATTCCCCTAAATAAAACCCGATGTGTGTAATTTACTCTGATTCTAACTGCAGATGTTCTGTTTCTGATCTCAGAGGCTCCTTAGAGAACATTAGAGAACAACCAGCTCCATGAAGACGAAGGAACCCAGCTGACAGGTCAGGGAGAAAGTTCTGGTTCAGTTTAAAGAAGGGTTAGGTTCTACAACAATATCCAAGCTTTGAACATCTCCCAGAGCTCTGATCAGTCCATCATCTGGACATGGAGAGAGGATGGACCACCTGCAGACCTACCAGAACATGGGAGGTCCACCCATGGTCCACGGTAACTCTGGAGGAGCTGCAGCAATTTGCAGCTCAGGTTATTATTATTATTATTAGTCAGGCCCGCATGCAAAATGTATTGAGGCTGGTAAGAATAACATTGCATATCTCCACTGTAAAATATGATGGTGGCAGCATCATGCTGTGGGGATACTGTTCTCCAACAGAGACAGGTAAGCTGGTCAGAGTTGATGTGAAGGATGGAGCTAAATCCAGGACAATCCTGGATAAAACCTGTTAGAGGCTGCAGAAGACCTGAGACTGGGGTGGAGGTCCACCATCCAGCAGGACAACCACCCTGAACATACAGCCATAAGGGAAGGTCTAGTCAAATTCCAGACCTAAATCCAACTAAGAATCTGTGGCAAGACTTGAAAACCGATGTTCACAGATGTTCTCCATCCAATCTGACTGAGCTTCAGTTTTACAAGTAGAATGGAGAAAAACTTCAGTCTGCAGATGTTCAAAGTTGGTGGTGAAAACCTCAAAATAACTGCAACTGAATCTGCAGACAAAGGTGGTTCTACTGAATTCTGCATCTGTTTCAGTGGGACTGAAACAGATGCACGCCACACTTTTCAGATTTTTGGAGGTACAAAACAGCTTAAACCATGACCTGTTTCCCTTCTACTTCACAGTTTTGCACCACTTTGAGTTTATGTTGAGACAGAAGAAAATGTGAAAAACTATTGGTGTAAATGCAGCAACGGGTTCTGCAGACCAGAACCGATCTGTTTGCAGAGAACCCTAAGCAGACTTACCGCAGCATGCAGATGTACTGTCCCGAGTCGTTGGCGGCGGCTGGCTGTAGCCACAGTCTCTCCCTGTCTCTGCTGAAGCGCAAGCTGTGGAGCAACAATCACATTAGAGCCAGAGAATAAATCAGAACCGATCCAATTAGAGCGACATCAGGACAAACTCCGATGTCCTGAACGACGCCGGCCCAACCCCTCGCCTCCCAAACACCAATACATCGTCTCTGGAAGTAAAATCGTTAGGATGCTCTTCGTCATTAAATTACACTCAGAGCGGCCCGGTCGGACCTTGGCTCTGCTGCGGAGCATCCCAGAAGATGGACCTAATCATCAGGATCAGACAGAACAACCCAGGTTTACCGCAGCATGGCAGCAGACATGGGAAACTGACCAGGTAAAAACCGGGTTTGCGTTGCAGAACTTGAAATAAATGTGGTCATTCTGCAGAAAACGGGCCAGATAAGTTGCTGAAAATTCCAGCTGGTTGATTATTTCTGTGCTGCGACACTAAGGCATCATTTTCCTCCGTGTCTCAGCTCACTTTCTGTCTGACTGGACTCCGCGCAGGCGAAACAAATGATCCTCCTCAGAGGGAGGCGGTTTCCATGGTTACCTGTAGGTGATTGGCTGCTCCAGGTCATGGCCGTCCAGCAGGCGGTACCAGAACAGGTTGTGGCCGGCGCTCTGGGCCGATGTGTAGTTGTAGACGGAGGGATGAGAAAAGAGCGGACAGGAGACAGAACCGGCCTCGCCGTGCAGGACAGAAACCGCCCCCTCACTGGACTCGCCCCAGTCGTAACACATGGGCTCTGACAGAAAGGAAGAATCAGCTTTTACCAGGTGTTACTTTTTAGCATGAATTTTTGACCAAAAATTAAATAAATAACGAGAAACTCTCAGAACTTTATTTTCTCTTTATTTTAGTCTCAGAGAAGGTCCAGTTTTCAGTTTACAGGATAATTCTGGATTTAGCTCCATCCATCTTCCCATCATCTCCAATCAGCTGCTCTCTCTCTCTTTCCTGAAGAAGGAAAGCATCACCACAGCATGATGCTGCCACCACCATGTTTCATTGTGGGAATGGAGTGTTCAGATGTTGAAAGTCTTGGTCGATGATTCAATTCGGTTCAGTTTTATTTATATAGCGCCAACACACGTCGTCTCAAGGCTCTTCACAAAGGGTTTGAATGGTGCGGGTTGTTGGGGAGGTTAGAATAAACTACTGAGTGTTAGAGTTTGGCCATTTTAGAATGGGCTATGTGTAGGGGTACTAAGTAAAATAATAAACTGATAAAGTTTGTCCATCTAGAGCCCACTGATGGTCATTGTTATACTAAAAACCACAAGGATTGGGATACCTCTCTCTGTCAGACTGATTATAACCATTGG
>JAHUTJ010042400.1:0-19344 GCA_036250325.1 Characodon lateralis | reverse complement strand
GTGAAATCAGTGAACCTGGGCTGTGGTTTGCTGCTCTCTTTCTGTCACAAACACTGTTTGACGTCTGTTCATCTGGAGGTTTTTGTTCAGGCTGCAGGGATCATTTCTCACTGTGGTACCAGACTTCCTACAGCTGCAGTAGTAGGAGGCTGAATGACTGAGCCTAAGTTGATTTATTATTAGTATGCAGTCATTTTGACTTCTCTCAGCTAAGAAATCATTTTGCTGAGGATGATTGAAAGGTTTAGATGTGCTACCACCACTGGTGATATAAAGAATCGGTCTGAATGTGTCTCTATCTTTCTTCTGGTACCAGGTTACAACATAACTACCACACTGTTCAGTTCCTCCACAGCTGAAGGAGACGCTGTCACTGACTCTCCTGGTCAGAGTTAAATGATCCTGACTGAGCTGTGTTGCCATGGCAGCCAGCGCTGTAGAGACACAGACAGACAGGTGAAGGTCAGTGGGACAGTGTTTGATCCAGGTGTTGGCTCCTGATTGGCTGGAAACACTCACCTGAACACAGACAGCACAGAGCAGCAGCTGGGAGGAAAAGCATTTTGTGCAGTGGTGTTTCCTCTGGTGAACCTGGGGAGAAGTGGAGCTCTGATGCAGCTGAGGCCAAACAAGGACGAGCTGTGAGATCAGACGAGGACCACGTGGTTTCTAACGGCTCCTCAAAGCTCCCATCAGCCCCTGCTGCCCACAGATAAGACTGCTGCTGCTGATTGACAGCTCAGCTCAAGATGCTGGATGGTTTCATCATCCTGAACAGCAGGTTGTTCTGTGCTTGGTGCTGCATTGAGAAACAATGCCTATTTCTCTGTGTTTAATGTCTCCAGAGTTGCCCCGAGACTGTATGGGGGCAAAAGCAGAAAGAGATTTGGGGCCCGACTTGTTCAATACGGCACCAATAATATGTCTCTGTTCACAGTGGTGGTTCTTGTACGAATTGTGCCCAGAGTGACCCCCTCCTTCCACCCATTCAAAAATCCCCCAATCTCAAAACTGTGTTGTGTGGTTTTAAAATTTGGGTCAGATTAATTAGTTACAGAGACTCCAAGTCAGGCACAAGCAGCAGAAATGTTTATTGAATAATGTACAAGTAACAATAATTTGACTGTTGACATCATTAAACTGTGAATATTTTCCTCTTTATGATTACAACTAGAGCATTTGTAAGTTCATTTAAAGCTTAATATTTACTCGCTGTTTCTACATGTTGTCTCAGTAATGTTTGTAAATAAGAGGGAGGGGGTGGGGCGAGGTAAGGCTGGGTGTCTAATGTCTTCTGGGTGTCTTCTGAATGTTGGGCTGGGTATAGCTTTACTTTTGGGGTGGGAGTGGTTGGGCGGTACTGGGTGGGGTTGGACATTGTTTGGGTATGGGCGGTTCCATTTTGGATTCCTGGACCTTGTTTCATTTCCGGTTCCTGAACATTTTTGATTGAGGGTCTGGGTGGTTCCAGGGAGGTTGAGGCGTAGGTCCTGATTCTAGTTGGATGACAATGTGTCAGTGCCTCCCTCCTCAGAGGATCTTGGTGAACATGGATGCCTATTGGGGTCAGCTGGCTCTGTGGGAGAGCTTTTAGCCCCCCAGTCCTTCCCTCCCTATTCCCAGACACCGCTCTCCTCTCGCTCTATCTTGTAGGGCTTTGAGGTGCAGGTGCGTCATTTGGTACAGGGAAGCTTTTCCATCTCCGTGGTCCCATGGCAGCCTTGGCCCCAGTTTTTTTGTACAACTTAGACACTCTCACCTATAATATTTTTATGACAGGCAGGTGGGGACACTTAATGGCATCCAGAGAGAGATCTAATTAGCCTCACCTTTGGTGCCTGTGCCTACCTCTAAATGTTAAGTAGCATGTAGAGGGTTCTGCGTGGCTGGCAGGCTGGGGTGCCCCTGAGTTTGTTGTGTGGGGTTGGGTGGGTGCCTTTGGCATGCTGTGGTGGCCTTCTTCCGCTGCTTCCTCCTGTGGCTCTGGTTCCCTCCCTGGTGCCGGGCCATAGTCGCAGTCGAGTGGGTCTTTACGTTGTATGTGTGGGCGTGAGTGTTTATATATGTCTACTGTAAACCCAGATAAGTAACATCTAATTAAAAAAATCAAGGTAACTCGCTGTCTTAAAATTTTTAAAGTATTGTGAAGTGGACTACGTTCAATTTACTTAAGCCCTTAATGCAATGAAATTGAACATTTGAGTAGAATGTACTAATAGCCAAGTTAAAGTAACTGAAGAAACTTAATTTAAACAATTAAATTGTTAATTCGAATTGATCTAACTTTTTCAGTTCCTGAAAATCAAAATATGTCTTTTATGAAGTGTCTTGTGCAAGATTTGAACCAGCAACCCACTGATTACAAGACAAACCCCTACCACCATCAACACCATCACCTGTGCTCCATCACAATAGCTGCATTTCCTTTACAAATGAGCGCAGAACTTTGGCAAAATTCTGCTAATATCAAATGCAATTGTGGGGTTTCCTTTAAATAACAAATGATGCGAAAAAAGTGTTTCCATCGCAGTTTTGAAAAACACACCAATTTTGATACAGCCAAAAAAAAACACCTCATCCTAGTGCAAAAATCTTTATTGAAAGACTAGCGATTTTTCAAAATTGGCTTGTTTCCATTAAGCAAATTTATTTTTTGTAATTACAATTTGCTTGTCAATGGAAACGCAGCTAGTGACACTCAGTTAAAACTGGTTTAACAGAGTATTCACAATTAATGTAAAGAAATGACACATTTAGGTTGTTTGAGTGGAAACTATTGATAGGACTTAAACATACAATTACAATTAAAAGGACATGGAATAGTTCAGTTTACTAAGAATTAACAAGTAACGTCTATAAATTATCTTTGAGTTGAATTTAAAATCTGGGTACGAGGCTGGGAAAGTGTGATTGTGACTTTGTGTGCCTGTTTTTTGCTGAGTTAGGTCTTGGGCTGCCCACTCTCCTGGATCATCTTTGGCTGGTGTCTCTGCCCGCCTGCATTGGTGGTTCTCCTCAGGTGTCTGCCTCAGGTCCTGGGACGCAGATCTGTGGCTCCTCACACCTGCTATTGGATTTTCTCACCATAGGTGTTTGGGTTCAGGTACACAGATTATATGTTATTTCTTTCTCTCGTTCTGCACGTGTAGAAGCAGTCTTCTACTCTCTTTATCCTTATTTATCTTCTCTAGTCTTGTGTCCTTCTCTCCTTTTTAAATTTTTCTCCACCTCACTCCCTTTTCTTCTTCTTATTTTCTCCTTTGTTTCTGTCTCCGTTTCCATTGTATTTAAAAATAGTCCCAAAGCAGTTTCTAAAGATTTCTAAAGATATTTTTATATCAAGCAGAGCATTATAGCGTTAGCCGTAATGCTCCACTTGTGAAAGTAAATCCATTGGGCTTGTTCTTGGCACTCAGACAACAATTTTGAGTGCTACTCTGTCGAACACGACACAGGAAAAAAAAAAGAAGCTGCTACCACTACTATATGTTCTCTGAGTTAGATCTGAGTTAGTTCTTAGAGTAGATCTGTTTTTTGTGTTTCTCTTGAATTAAGCCAGATGAAGCCACTAATAGAGCTGCTGCCTTTACTTCTGTTAACTTTTCTCTGCCATAGAAAGTGCTCGTGGTTCCTCTGTCATCTGTCTCCCAGATGGCCACTCACACTGAGGCTGGTTCTGCTGGAGATTTTTCCTGTTTAAACAGAAAGTGTTGTTCCTTTCCACTGTCACCTGGAGATGGACAGATTTTACTAGTCCTTTTTAAACTGGTGAAAAAGTTTTGAAATAAAAATCAAACCTCTGAGAAGCAGAATCATCCAGAGAAAACTGATGGAAATCTCTCCAACAAAGTCAGCTGCCCTGCTGCTAGAAGGACAAAATGCTGACCTGAGATCAGTCCAAGATTTGTCTTTTAAAATGAAATAAAATCAGATAATCAGCTAAAATCTGTTCATTAAACATTTATTAACATTAGGAGGGACCAAATGGACTCTATTCCTGCACCAGCTCAGAGATTCTGTTTCATTCATTTATTTCTATTTATTTCTATTTATATTTGTAAAATGCATTTAAATACAATAAACAATAAACAGTAGTTAAAGTAAGAATCTTCCTGGGTTCAGTCTCTAAACTGCCAGAGATGAAGGGGAACAATCTGTGAATCTGAGCTGCTCAGATTCACAAAAGTTAAGATCTAAGATAATGCCGCTGATGGCAGCCTCGTCGCTTTGATCTCTTGTTTTCTGCGTGTTTTTGTGGTTTTTTTTTTTGGTGCTTTCTGCCACCATTCGATTGTCTTATTCAGCAGAGGGGAATTTCTAAACATCAGACACTTTTCTCTCGGCATTTTATCACCATCATTCATTGACAAAAGCTTCACGGAGATCCTGGCCAGCGGAGCGGTGGCTCTTTATAGGCTATACCGCCGGAGACGGCTGAGAGGGAAGAGAGCCGGCATGCTTGTGAAGCTCCGACAGCGTGGACACCCCTGCCTTTAATCCACCTTGCAAATGTGCGTTCCCTGGCCAACAAGATAGACGAACTGCTTCTCCCGGGAAGAGGAGAAGCAGTTCTGAAACCGGGCTTTCAGGTGTTCAGAGCGGACCCCAATGTGGACTTATCGGGGTAAACGGGAGGAGGCAGAATCTGCTTTTATATAAACGAAGGTTGGTGCAGAGAGATCAAAGTGTTGAAGAAGACATGCAGTACTGGCCTGGAGTCATTTTTCACAAACTGTAAACCTTTTTGTTCACCGAGGGAGTTTTCTTCATCTGGTTGGTGCTTACATAACACCTCAAGGCTCCACTTAAGAACTACTGGCTGAGCTGATAACAAACGTGGAGAAAAAACATCCAGACTCTCTGATCATTGTTCTTGGGGATTTTAACAGTGCAAAGCTCTCCAATACACCTCCCAAAAACAGACAGCACATTAAGTGTCCCACCAGGGATAAAAACACTCTGGACCACTGCTACACAATTTTAAAGGATGCATATCATGCTGTCACCAGGGCTGCTTTGAGAGATTCTGACCACTCTCTGGTCCATCTCATCCCAACCTACAGGCAGAAATTAAAAGCTTCCAAAACTGTGGTTCAGACTGTTAAAAAGTGGATTGATGAGTCAAAGCAGATGTTACAGGCCCTCTTTGACTGACTGGACTGTTTTTGAAACTTCAGCCACTGATTTAAACCATCTTACTGAAGTGGTGACATCATACATCATTTTCTGTGAGGACATGTGTGCAGATCAAGACCTTCTGCACATACAATAACAATAAACCTTGGTTCACTTCACATCTGAGGAAGCTGCACAGAGATAAGGAAGAGGCTCACAGCAGTGGGGACCGGGCCCTGTGTAAGCAGGTCCGGAACAAACTGACTGAGGAGATCTAAGCAACGAAAAGAAGCTACAGTAAGAAGCTAAAGAAAAGCTTCTCACATCGAGACGCTTCTGCTGTTTGGAATGGTTTGAAAAACCTGACTGTCTACAGGAGACCTTCCCCCCGAACCCTGAGCAGAACCCTCTCCAGGCAAATCAGTTGAATAGCTTCTACTGCAGGCATGAAAAGCTGCAGTTCATACCTCAGCTCGACTCCTCCACATCTCACTCAGACACAAATTGTTGCCATACACCAGAGGTCATGGATTAGCGGACCAGGGTCCGGATGTGGACCCATGTGCCGTCCAATCCAGACCCAACCTGATTTTAAACATTTATATATTACTGCATGTTGTCCAACAGTGACTTCACTTGTGCAGCATCTCGTGTTAATATGGTGTAGCCCTGTGAAGCGTCTGGCCCCGGGCTGCACATGATGCAAGTCAGGCAATGAGCTGCTTCAGTCAGGGCTGCTGCTGCTACCCTAACTGCAAAGCATTTCTCATTTACTATGTAGATATAAACATTTTATTGCTGCCGGCTGCCGCGACTGATTTTCGAACAGGCGGGTAGCTATGTGGGTCAGTGACATTCTGGTTCCCGCTCCAAGCCAGCTGGTGGCAGTAATGCACTACATTGTTGTTCGCTAACCACCAGAAAATTATAAAGAAGAAGCTATGCGGTTCCTTCGATGTGGGTTGCTAAGTTACTAGCTTGGGAGCTAACGCTTGCTGATAGTACAATGACTTGGTGCGCAGATGAGTGAGTAAAAGAAGAGGGCTTCATCAAAAATACGTAAAGTAGAAAATCACACATTTAAAGATGAATGGACAGAAGGTCTCTTACAGCACAAGAGTTAGCATACAGAGTGCCTGGAAGATGTGGCAGAAACACTTTAAGATGGAAAAGAACGACAACAACTAAAGGAAAAGGTTAAGCAGATTGCCATGCCTGCCACAAGCACAACAAGGAGAGCAGAACTGTTCTACCAAGATGTACTGACCCAACTCGACTGTCATTCAAAGTGCATTTGCTATTGCTACTTATATTGGATTGCACTTTTCTGTTCAGCAGATGATTTCATGGGCATATGAATAATTGATCAGTAGCTGAAAAAACTCTAGTGTTAAATAAATGTTAAATAAAGAAGAAAGAAAATATGTTTGTCTCTTGATTTAAAATGTTCGGACCCAAAGTGTTTGGATGAGGGAGGATGTGGACCTCCTGCTATTTTAATGGGGGACCCCTGCCATACATTAAGCACTACCTTCAGACCCCCGTCGGCACTAAGGAACCCAGAGAAAGATGTAAGCAGGCTCTTTCAGCACCTGAAAACAAGGAAGGCCTCAGGACCTGATAATGTCTCCCCATCATGCCTGAGAGCCTGCGCCGACCAACTGGCATCCATCTTCACTAAGATCTTCAACAAGTCACTGGAGCTGTGTGAGGTTCCCTCCTGTTTCAAACGCTCCACCATCATCCTAGTACCCAAGAAGCCCACCATCACAGGATGAAATGACTACAGGCTTGTCGCCCTGACGTCTGAAATCCTTTGAACAACTGGTGTTGAAGCACCTGAAGAACATCACAGCCCCCCTGCTGGACCCCCTGTAGTTTGCCTACCAGGCACAAGCCCTGTAGTTTGCCTACCAGGCAAACAGCAGGGCTTGTGGCTGGTGGACTTCAGCTCAGCCTTCAACAACATCAACCCAGACATCCTCCACCAGAAGCTTATCCACCTCAAAGTCCCAGCCTCAAAACTGTCTGTGGATCACAAGCTTCCTGAAGGATCAGTAGCAGCAGGTGAGGCTGAGAAGCATCTTCTCCTATAAAAGAACCATGTTCTCTCCCGACTGCTCTTCTCCCTCTACACTAATGTGGTCAGAACCACCTGGAACTCAACTCACTCAAGTCTGTGGAGATAATAGTGGACATTTGGAGAACACCATCCCCACATACTTGAAAAACTAATTCATGCGTTCATCTTTAGTAGAATTGATTACTGCAACAGTGTCTTCACAGGTCTGCCTAAAAAGTGGATCAGACAGCTGCAGTTGATCCAGAACGCTGCTGCCCGCCTCCTCACTAGAACTAAGAAGGTGGAGCACATCGGCCCGGTTCTAAAGTCCCTACACTGGCTCCCTGTAGCTCAGAGAATAGACTTTAAAATACTTCTGTTAGTCTATAAATCACTGAATGGCTTAGCACCAAAATACATTACAGACTNTAAATCACTGAATGGCTTAGCACCAAAGTACATTACAGACTTGTTATCAGTGGATCAACCACCCAGACCTCTCAGGTCTTCTGGCTCAAATCTACTCTGCAGAACCAGAACCAGAACCAAACATGGAGAAGCAGCTTTTAGTTCTTATGCTCCACTGATCTGGAATAAACTCCCAGAAAACTTTAAAAGCTTTGGAACCATAAGTTGCTTTAAATCAAGATAAAAAACGTATTTGTTTAGAGCGGCCTTTGACTGGGCCATCTAAACATTATCAGTTAAGTTTTCAGTCCAACTTGAATTTTCTTGACAATCATTTTATCATTACTTTTTCTTTTTTTTAAAATCTTTTTTATTATCATCTTATGTTAATTATAAATTTTTATTCTCTATAGTTATTTGTGTTTGTTAATTATTTAATTACCTTTATGCCACTGTAATGTAGTTTTCCTATTATGTCTCTTTTTCTTTTCTTTATGTACACTTGCCCATAACTTGCCTTGCCCAGAGCAAAGGAACCCTGGAAGGACCACCGACGGGACTACTCCCCTGGTAGTCCCGTCGGTGGCCAAGCAGTCCTCGGCAGACAGCGTGTATCCAGGGCCGATGGCCCCCACCAGGCCCCCCACAAACACACGATATCACCATCACTGCAATGTCACCCCCGGAAGAACCACCAACCAGTTCAGTGCCACCATCATCCAACAAGTCAAGAATTTAATGTATACTATATTGTCACAGAATTGTTTTTATTTTAGTCTTTAAAATACCAGAATTTGAACATAATGTATTATTTTTTCTAATAAAAAATATTTTAATTAGTAAAAAAAAAAAAGTAAGTTGTGCTACTCTTACTTTAGCACAGTGTTTCGCTACTCAACTACCTTTGGTCATGCATACTATGTGGACTGAGGTATGAGTCCTACATTCTAATTGAAATGATAATTGTAATATACTTTATTCATTTATTCATGGCAATATTTCATTTTAACACATAAATATGTCAATGTTAACAGTTTTAGTGTTTTTTTATTTTTATTTCTCCTGTTTTTGATTTTAAAAACGGAGTATTTTTAGCCGCCTGCCTCATCTCTGCATTTGGGCACTCTATAACCTACTTAAGCAAACAATACTTCAGAAATTCAGATACATTTTCAAAATGAGACATAACACATTTTTATGTTTTACAGCATCAGGAGTTGTTTTGCTGCTTTAATGGGTTTCTAATATGTGTCATTATTTTTTGGATGATATATTTCTTTCTGAAGATGTGGCATTAAACTCGGTTCCAATCATTTTGGTTCTTGCCCCTGTTTGGTCCAGTTGAGTCAAATGAAATAAAACAGATTAGGACCCTAAATCAAACCCACATAAGTCTCACTGACCTCCTGCCTGTAGATATTGGAAGTTATACAATAACTTTCCCATCAGGAAGCTCTGAGTAAAATCTAGGAAACTAGTTTCAATCATTGGTTGTCAAAGCTAGTACAGCAAAGTATAATCAATAAAATCAGGAGACACTAAAGAAATTGGGGATTAATAATGAATTAATGGATTCTAATTGAAAATGATAAACATATTTTAAAGCACTTAGAAGCTGATAAAAACAAACTTGTTTTAAAGGTTTCAGTGACTGGAGACTTGAGTTATGTTGGAAATAATGAGGCTGTAAATGTAAACACCTGATCTCTTTAATTTGCTTATCTAGAACATGGAAGCTAAGAAACGAGTTGTTCAGATGATCTAAAAGATCTAGAAATTGAACAACAGAACATTTCTAATGAATAATCAGGGACCAAGCCATAGAGTTATAATTAAGTCTATATTTAACAGTAAATCAGTGGAAAGACACCAACGCTGGAGTCATGATTTCTCTTTTACTGATTCAGGTTAGTTTCGATTTCTGGCAGATGGAAGTCTGAACCATCAGCAGAAGAGACAGAAAAGCCTGGATCATACAAAGATGTAGACAAAGCTATTTTTTTTGAGGATTTGAGTTAGCTTTGATTAACCACAATTAATGTGGCTCATTAATCTATCTACAAATTTATCAAATGAGACTAAACTGGAAATAAACCAAAATGCACACTGTTCAACTCACAGTCTGGCCGCTGAAGCTCCATGCTGTGGATGCGCCGCTGGGTTCTGACAGTATCTGCTGCAATAAAGATACAGCAAAGTCTTGTAAGTCATAACCCAACTCTAATAACATGCAAGCAATACACTTTTAAAAACAGCAAAAACAGAAAAATATAATTCATCATTTGTGTAATATGTACATGGAGTACAAGAACACTGTTTTTATTGCACTGATTAATAAAATCTCACCAGCTTCATGGGTTGCAGATGCCACATTGTACAGCTCTGATTCATCTGTAAGAAAAATGTTTACATTTTATTTAACCTCATTAACTTTTTCACCTTTTTGTACAAAAGATTAACAGAATATTTTTTTGATTTACTGCTCTTTAAAACTTATATTTGTGCTCAATTACAGCAAAAATATAAAATAAAATGTTTTTCTTTCATGTGAATGAAAAGATCAAAATCATTTTTATAGCCCTAATGATTGAGGTGAAGCTCTTTTGCAAAAAAGAAATAGTGACTAAAAGATGCTGTATTACAGTTATATATATATATATATATATTAGTTTTAGTATAATTTACTATTTTGGTCTCGTTTCCTGTGAAACCTGAATACGTAGTTCCAGCAAACTGTTACAATGCGAGGTCTGGATCAGAGACCATCATCAGGTCTTTCCTGTCTGCAGCTAAGATCTCTGTTTATGATATAATGTGGTCCTACATATGTTTAGGTAACTGAAGTACTGTGGGTTTTTTAACATATCTTCTAAAACGATTACCAGCATTCTCCTCTTTCTAAGCCTCTATGCTAGTTTAGCTGCGACCCTCTCACCAGTCCTGCACACTTTAATTGAATGTGTTCCAACAATCTGAGAAATTCTTCACAGCACAAATAAACATTTTCATAGATTTTCCCTCTAACATTACAACCTAGACTGGCTGGTAGCAAAACACAATTTGCAACAAGTATCCTTATCATATAAATCACACTAAAACAGCAAACATGAACCAGAACTGAAGCACCAGATAAAGGCTGGTGTGCTCTTTACCCTCAATTTAAAGGAGGATGGGGGAAATTTACTGCAATAAATCAAGAGCACGTATTTTCAATATAAGAGCAGGATTTCATTCTGCTTGCACTTAGAACTTCTGCTTTCTTTTAAATATATGTTCTTCCTCAAATCTTTGTTTTCTTCTTCCACTTGCATCCTTTTGCTCAAACTTGCTCTCTGGACGGATCAAAAATGAACCAGCAAACCTGTCCTCCCTGCTTGTGGATTTTTTTGCTCTCTGACGACCTGCTGTCCAGTGTTGGGGGCGAATCAACCTCCGAGACACCAACTGCAGGCGCTGTATCCCCACTGCAGAACACCTGCTCATGTGTCTTCGGTGAGTAAATAGATCTCAGCTTAACAGAAAGCTGTGTTTGAAGGCCACCTGTGTGCTTCACAACTTCATGCATGTCTTATTAACCAGTCCTTTTCAGGACTACATTTCAACAGCTTTTTTCAAAGCCACCCACAAACCTCTTAATGTTTGTTACTGTCTTTTTTATATATGTGATGTTTGCAGAATGCAAGTATTGTTTTCCCTTTTTCCTTTGCAGGGACTGCACTGACTGATTCACGACGTGAATTGACAGGAAAGTTACGATTTTTCAATTCCCTCGCAGGTTTCGCTCTATTCGCCCTAATCGTTCTGTTCATATCGCTTCGCTCCTGAATGTGCCTCTACATACGGTTAACATATAAATCACTCGATCCTATCTCCTCATCACACCACTGACAACTTTCTGCTTCTACTGAGGCACGCTTTTTTGGAGCCCATGAGGTTGGTAAGATATTGAATGCCCTTCCACACAAGCCGGCAATCTCTCTCTTCAAAGTGCCCCTCGATCATTTTCCTGCAAGCTACTTTTGCCTCTTTCTTTAGCTTTGACTTAGAAACACTGTATAATCACCAGAGCTCCCTTAGAAGCAGCTTGACCTTTCTGCACATCCATGGTTTTGTACAGAGATGCAAATAAATATTTCAACTTAGAATTAATTGTCGATTAATGGTTCATATCATGGTTTATTATCACGAATGGTTGGCCCCAGTGCAGGTACCTGGCTGACATGGTGCATTTTTTATTCATTTTGTTTCCTGTGGACGGGTGGGCTGGGGCAGCTTGTCTTGCCCAGGCAGCTGGTCAGGCTCCACGGTGTGCTGCTCTGCTCTCTGTTCCACGTTGCGTCCGGAAGGGTTGTCGTTGTGGCGGATTGGGGTGTGCAGCGGTAGGGTTACACCATGTGCGGTCGTGGGGGTGGGGGGTGGTTGCCGGCTTTCGTATTTGCTGGGCAGTGACGGTGGAGCTGAGCTGGTTGGTGGTTTTTCTCACACATACACCAACAGGTGTTTGGATTGAAGTGTTTACAGATTCACAGATATACTCTATATGAAGCTGCTGTCGCCACAAAATACATTTTATTTTCATTAGTCCTGTATTTAGTCCCTGTTTTTTTCACTTGTAGAAGCAGAGTTTTATGTTGTATTTTCTTTTATCTTCTTTCTCTCTATTCTTTTCTCCTTCCCCTTCAAGTCTCTACACTTTTACACTTTCCAGGAGAAGCATTCATTTCTCCTGGAGTTACTAACTCGCTGCAATCTGCTGAGTTTCCTCAGAAAGAAAACCTTTCAACCAATTTCAATAATAAACTATATTTGACTGAATTGTTTGATAACTACAATAAAATGGAGTGTGTGAACCGAACTTGGAATCTGTCCGTATGATTCGACTGAATCGACTTTGTAAAGTGCCTTGGGATGATTTTTGTTGTAATTTGCTGCTATATAAATAAACTGAACTGAAAATTGAATTGAATATTTGTGATTTTAATTTGACAAAAATAGCCAAAAAGAATTGTTGCACAACTTACTGTTAGGTGGACAAAAGATAATGCTTCACAGCCACAAAACCAAGGTTATGTGGCTGTAAAGATAAATAATTAACAGGTAAAATAAAAGTCAAAGAAAGATTAGATGTCGAGGTGAACATAATAGCCGTGACTTACTGACTGAAGACATGATTACAGTGTTAATATTTTAAATGTTGAGTTCAGAAAAGAGCTTTTGGGTCCAACTGGAACACTTTCAAACTTTTCATCCTTATAAATTTCATCCTTATAACTGACTATGAACCACCAGACACATAAGAATGTTGCCATATAATACATCTAGACTCACTTTAGCTTCTAAAAACACATTCTACCTTCTTACAAAAATGTCTTTATGTTTTCTGAGGTGCATCAGCAAATGAACATTGGTCCAAAATAATATTCATTCCAGTTTCCCACATTTTACTGTCTTATAGTCAGCAGGTTAGATGTGTTGGTTTTATATCAAACCTGCAGGGCAAAGTTTGGCTTTAGGAATGTTTCCTGTAAAAAAATAAAACTGTTAATCTTTTATTACCACCATAAGCCCTTTTGAAATCAGGTTGTTCTCACCCTTCTAGATCATGTAATTTAGTTATAGTAACAGTAAGGGGTGTGAACACATTGAACATTAATGTGTTTGTCAAAACTTCCTGCTGTGTGAAGAATGTGGTTCAACAGAAGCTAAACAAATAAATATGAAAAGATAACTTCAAGACATTTTGTCATTTAAATGATTCAGATGTTAAATCTAAGAGAATATTACTGAATTATTGAAAACTGTTACTTGAAGATGAAAGAAGGCATACAGTATGAATAATAATGATAATGATGATAATAAATAATAGCTGTATTTATTATTATTAGTCCATCATCACAGGCAGTTTATTCATTATCAGCTCTAAGTGGACTTACAGGATGGTAAAGAGGCCATGATGACACAGAGTTAGAAACCAAGATCAGAAGCCGTCACCCTGAAAAATAACAAACATCTGAATGATTTTAGGAAAATGTTAGAAATCTACAGATTTAAAGCTTTGTTCTACATAACAGCATCAATTGTTCTCATTTACAAACAGAAACACATGAACCAAATGAAAGAAGGTGGAGCAGTAACGCTGAAGGCGGTCCTGTTATAGGTTATTGTCTGGGCATTTTGTAACTAGTAAAAAAATATCTTTTCAACACATGATTAATACTGCATTCTCTCTTTCTGTCTCCTTCCATCTGCTTCATACTTTAGATATTTTAGTTTTACTTCTTAGAACGAGTTCTAAATAATATTCCAATTTCTGGGGCTAAAAGTGAAGAAATCCTAAAAAAACATTAATAAATATATTGTTCCATGTGATCATTTCAATAAAATTGGAAATATATTTATCAATAAAAATAAACAAGTAGTTTTCAACATGTTTTAAAGGACTCAATTTATTACTCAATGAACTCATTAAATTTGGGAATCTAATTAATATTTATTTAATATTTACTGTTCATTAATTTCTTTGTCAAATATCTGTACACTGAGCTCAAGGAGGAACCGAACTTGGGGAGTAAATCTGATTAGGGCAATGGTGGCTATGGTGGTAGGAGTTTGTCTTCTAACCGGTGGGTTGCCGGTTCAAACCCCTGCTCTGTCCGTCTGAGTCGTTGTTTCCACAATGCAGCAGACGGAACCCGGGATTTCACCCTGAGGGGAAGGTCCCCGAGAGGTCTAGAGGGATGGATACCCACCAGAGCCAAGTGGAGCCCCTCTGGCCCTCAACCAGCCCAGCACACCTCCGGGAGCCATAGGCTGCCCACCACTCTGGGACTTGGCCCTACCACATAGACAACACCAAGGCGGGCAGGCACCTGCTTGGCCCTCACATTGCGCCTTCAGAGACCCCCAGGCCATCCCCACAGCTCCCAGTCACTGTCAAAAAGTCTGTGCAGGGAGCCAGATGACCATGTCATGCCCCCTCCGCTCCATGGTGTTTGTGTGTCAGTGGTAATGTTACGTGTTGTGAATACAGATGTGTATGTCTAAAGTTCATTAAAATTGGAGGTGTGGCTGGGGTGTACAGGCCACTGCTTGTTGATAGCAGATATGTATATGTGAGGGAGTGGATAGCAAATCCCCCATTGGGACGCAGCTAACCAACTAATCCCCTCTTGTGCTGCAAGTGCCCACACCAGCCTATTGCCAACCGAGGCCAGGGAGCCCACAGGGAGCAGCCACCCCCCCAGCAGAAGCAGTCCGTAATCAGGAGTCAATCTGTGGAGAGGCGATTTGGGGATGCAGCAAGACGATCGAGCCGGCAGAGGAATTTGTCAGCAATTTGAGTAAAAGAATATAGTTTAATTGTCTGAACTCATTCAACCTGGTCTAAATATTGATGCCCAGGTACCTGATGTTACCAGTCTGTAAAGGAATGGTTGGAGAGAGATGAATATTAGGGGAGATAGGAAGGGCCATTGGCTGGTTCCAATTAATGGGATAATCTGAAATTGCAGAGAACTTATTTATTAGGGTCATTGTCTGTCTTAGAGAGGGGGTTGCATTTTCAACAAAGAACAATACATCACCATATAAATATATTTTATGTATTATATTAACTGTTTGAATTTGATAATTAGTTTTGCTTTGACGAACTGCAGTTGCCAGCGGTTCAATGAAAATAGCGAACAGTGAGGGGGAGAGTGGACCATCCTGTCTGGTGCCTCTTTCTAGACCGAAGCTCTGAGAAATCCAGTTATTTGTTTTTATACAAGCAGTAGGTAAGCTATATAGTTGTTTATTCCGTGACAAAAAAAGTATGTCCAAATCCAAATTTATGTAAAATAGTGCAATTAACCTTGTCAAAAACCTTCTCTGCATCTACATTGATTAAACAACTTTTGTTCTGGATGACCCAAAAGTTATAGATCTTTGAAGGTCATAACTGTTGGAGGCTCCTAACAGCAGGAATAAACTCTGTCATTTAAAGCGAATAGAATAAATAATTACCAATCGTGGAAAAACTGAATCTCCTCTTATTTTCTCATCAGGTAAAGCATCTAAAATCAGGAGATAAAAATATGTTCAGAAAGTCAGGTCAGAGTTGGAGAGCAGCTAAAAGTTCGACACAAAGTTGTTATCATTCATCTTTACAAAATTTGTATTGGAATGAAAATAAGTTTACATCAGTTACATCTGAACTTTGAACCTAAGCGTCATGAGACTGAAATAAAGATGTATTTCCTAATGCTTTCATTACTTTCAATTACAGGTAGGTACATTTAAAAAAGTAGACTCATTTAACAATATAATAACCAAAATTTAAACTTAAAAAAAAACTCTTTGAAACTAGAGCAAACAGCTGAGAAATTCTGAAATACAATATTTTTGAACACAGAAATGATAATAAACTAGTTGTTAGGGTTGATTGTTGTATTTTCATTATATTTTACAAGGTTATGGTTAAGTTTACCTACCTTACATGTGAATTAGTTGCTGTAGTTTTCCCCTCCTGTTCATGACTGAGTCTCTGCACTGAAATGAAACCATCCGTCTGTCTGCAGGGCGGGAAGAACGCTGAGCTGAGTCAATGATTAACTTACAGGATTCCTCCGAGACAAAGACCATTTCAAACATCTGTTATATTATTCTGGATAAAGCATCCAGTGCTTCTGCATACATCTCATTTCTGAAAGTTTATTCATAAGAAGCATAAAAAGAGACGAGCTGTTCTGAACATTTAGTTGTCATTCTTGACCTCCCACTACAGTCTAACACTAGGGGGAGCAAAGGAGCAGAGCTGCTGCTTTGGTCATAATGCTGATTTAATGATGCATTTGTTAAAGGTTTGCAAGACTTATGTTATCCATGTAAAATCTCTGGTTAAACATTTAATTTATAAAGAAATGCTCCTGGTTCTCATGTGTGAGAATTTAAAGCTCAGCTCTGCAGGAACACATTGTGACCCGTCCAACAGAGATCAGTCGATCAATTTATCTGATGAGGAAATGGCAGTTGAAGCAGCAGGTCAAAAGTCTGCTTTATTGGAACCTGCAGGTTGGATCATTTTAATCGGGCTGCTTAGTCATTATCTAGGCATGTTAAAACAAAAATAAAAAACAAAATTATTTTGAACTAGTTCCATTCAAGTAAAACTAGTGTCATGATCCACAGCTGTTTAGGTTTTGGATTGAATTCTGATCAATTTTGGCCGGTATATTATTGTTGCTAAGGCTTTGCCGTATTCAGTTTATTCATTTGTGTTGAGTTTCTTATTTCTTGTCTACGTCTGTAAATTTCTGTTTAAACTCTTTAGTTAATGTGAGGATTTTTCACCTTTAGCTTTATGGATAGTTATTTTATTTTATATTTAGTTCAGCTGCCCCTGTGTTATTAAGTCTCCTTCTCTCTGCTCTGTAGTCTCCCCCAGCTGCTCTGCGTCCCTCTGATTAAACTCGCCTGGTTTCAGCGTCACTCCTTACTGCTCCTCAGTATTTAAAGTTCTTGGTTTCCATTGTCCAGTGCTAATTTCTTCCATTGCCCTCATCCCCCTTCCATATCCTGTTCTTCTCATACCAATGTTGTAAGTTATTATTAAAGCTTTTCATTTCACTTCTTTGCATTTGGTCTTCCTAAATTTGGCTCCAACAAAACACAGTATGACAATTAGAGTTTAAACTATGTGTCTGTGCCAACAAACTCACTGCTTCTAGACAATGATTTTCTTGAAAAGTATTCTGAGAACCTTTTTTTTAAAAGCTGGGGAGACTGAAACATCTTAATCAGCCCTTGGACAGTTGCTCAAAGATCTCCTTTTGTCTTACTCTCATATCATGCAGCTACTTCTCCACGAAGACATGCACAAACATAGAGTTCATAATTTGCCAAAGCTGCATGGAAGAACAAAGCTGATTGGCTCAGAGCTAGAATTAACTAAGAAGGGCGAAAGACAACAGATTTTATTGCAAGGCGGACAAAGTTTGGAATGTTTACAATAAAACGAAAGAGTAAATTGATAAAAACTGAACCAAGAGGCACCGGTCCATCAGGTTTCAGAAGCAAAATAGACATACGTAGTAAAACTGAAAGCTGAAAAGAATTAACAAAACCAGGAGTGTACAGCTACTTTCAACTCAACTGTACTATACCAAGTTTAAATTTGTTGTTCAAACTAGGTGAGGTCCATCATTCTTCAGAGAAAATTTATCACAAGTGGAAAGAAATTCTAGACAGCTGCCAATTTTCTCAGAAGTGGATGCGGCCTTATTACCTCCAGAGGGAGTCTGGGCAGGTAATAGCGTGTACATCCTGCCCTCGGCTGCTGCTGCATGTGAGCGGCTCCACAGCACAGTCACCCAGATCCAGACACAGCATCTCCGGGCCCTCCTGCTGATCAGCAGGGACTTTAATCATGGCCCTCTCTCTGCCTCTCTCCCAACCTTCAAGCAATACATCAAATGCGGGACAAATGCCTGACAGCTGGACCTACTGTACGCTAAGCTGAAGGATGCTTCCACCACCACTCCCCTTCCCCGCTTCCCCCGAGTTCAGCACGAGCTTCAGTTGAGGATCATTAGGTGTAAGAAGGACTATGGGAAGAAGCTGGAGGAGTGGCTCACACAGAACCATGTGCAGGATGTGTGGAGAGGACTTAAGTACATTTCTGGATTTGGACAGATTGTCAGAAGGACAGCTGATGGAAACCAGCGCTGGGCAGATGAATTAAACTGTTATTTCAACAGGTTTAGTTCTCCCCCCACTCCCTCTGCCACCCTTCCTGCTCCCCTCTCTTCACACATCTCCTGCCCAACAGGCACTCCTCCCTTTCCCCAACTACCTTCATCTACAGCCAGCCTCTCCACACCCATGCTTCCAGCCTACCCCATACGGACTGTCTACAGCACCAGCCCCCCTCTGCTGCCCACCCCCAGCCGTCCACCCCAGTCCCCCCCTCACTCACATCAGACCAGGTGAGGAAAGAGCTGAAGCGTCTAAAGAAGAGGAAACCTGCAGGATCAGACGGCATCAGTCCCTGGCTGCTGAAGATCTGTACAGACCAGCTCTGTGAGGTCCTCTACCACATGTTCAACGTGAGCCTCAGTCTGGAGAAGAGAAGGTCCTTGTGTGAAAGACCTCATGTGTGGTTTCAGTTCCTAAAACAACGCATGCCAAGGAACTAGCCCACTACAGACCGTGAAGACCATGAAGAGGCTCATCCTCACCCACCTCCGCACTGTCGTGAGCCCCACCTTGGAGCTGCTGCAGTTTGCCTACAGGCCCAAAATTGGACTAGAGGACACTGTCATCTACCAGCTGCGCTCATCCACCTAGAGACCCCAGGGTGCGCTGTGAGAGTTATGTTCTTTTACTTTTTCAGCGCTTTTTACACCATCATACTGGAGCTGCTGCTGGGGAAGCTAGAGGATGTTGGAGTGTGTGACTGAGACACCCTCAGTGCAGGAAGGAGTTCTACCGCAGGTCCTTTATCCTCAGATAAAGGCAGATGTCAGACTGTTCAATTCTACAGTATAATAAGTAGTGCAACAACCTGCAATCATTGTAACTTTAGCACAAATGACCTCCACAACTTATTGTACATAAGTTAGTTATGTTGGGACCCACAGCCATGGATTTCAAAATTAAACTCCGGTACGGACTTTTCTGGAACTTTCAAAATAAAGTGCATTAACCTTCTTCCGGCACAGCCAGGAAACGGGATAACTGCGGACTTCCTGTGACGCCACTACCCAAATAAAAGCACAGCT
>JAHUTJ010042399.1:0-19350 GCA_036250325.1 Characodon lateralis | reverse complement strand
ATGAATGGATGAATAAATGGATGGATGAATAAATGGATGAATAAATGGATGAATGGATGGATGAATAAATGGATGGATGGATGAATAAATGGATGAATAAATGGATGGATGAATGGATGAATAAATGGATGAATGGATGAATAAATGAATGGATGAATGAATAAATGGATGAATGAATAAATGGATGAATGGATGAATAAATGGATGAATAAATGGATGAATGGATGAATAAATGGATGGATGAATGGATGAATAAATAAATGGATGAATGGATGAATAAATAAATGGATGAATGGATGAATAAATAAATGGATGGATGAATGAATGGATGAATAAATGGATGAATGAATGGATGAATAAATGGATGAATGAATGAATAAATGGATGAATAAATGAATGGATGAATAAATGAATGGATGGATAAATGGATGGATGGATAAATGGATGAATGAATAAATGGATGAATAAATGGATGGATGAATGGATGAATAAATAGATGAATAAATGGATGGATGAATAAATGGATGAATAAATGGATGGATGAATAAATGGATGGATGAATAAATGGATGGATGAATAGATGGATGAATAAATGGATGAATAAATGAATGGATGGAAGAATAAATGGATGAATAAATGAATGAATAAATGGATGAATAAATGGATGAATGGATGAATAAATGGATGAATAGATGAATAAATGGATGAATGAATAAATGGATGAATAAATAAATGGATGAATGAATGAATGGATGAATAAATAAATGGATGAATAAATGGATGAATAAATGGATGGATGAATAAATGGATGAATGGATGAATAAATGGATGAATAAATGGATGAATAAATGGATGAATAAATGAATGGATGAATAAATGGATGAATGAATAAATGGATGAATAGATGAATAAATGGATGGATGAATGGATGAATAAATAAATGGATGGATGAATGAATGGATGGATGAATAAATGGATGAATGAATGAATGGATGAATAAATGGATGAATAAATGAATGGATGAATAAATGAATGGATGAATAAATGGATGGATGGATAAATGGATGAATAAATGGATGGATGGATAAATGGATGAATAAATGGCTGAATGAATAAATGGATGAATAAACGGATGAATGAATAAATGGATGAATAAACGGATGAATAAATAAATGGATGGATGAATAAATTGATGAATGAATGGATGAATAAATGGATGAATGGATTAATAAATGGATGAATGAATTAATGGATGAATAAATGGATGAATAAATGGATGAATGAATGGATGAATTAATAAATGGATGGATGAATAAATGGATGAATGAATGGATGAATAAATGGATGAATTAATAAATGGATGGATGAATAAATGGATGGATGAATAAATGGATGAATGAATAAATGGATGGATGAATAAATGGATGGATGAATAAATGGATGAATGAATAAATGGATGAATGAATAAATGGATGAATGAATAAATGGATGGATGAATAAATGGATGGATGAATGGATGAATAAATGGATGGATGAATGGATGAATAAACGGATGAATAAATAAATGGATGAATAAATGGATGAATGAATAAATGGATGGATGAATAAATTGATGAATGAATGGATGAATAAATGGATGAATGAATGGATGAATTAATAAATGGATGGATGAATAAATGGATGAATTGGTAGCTGTGATAGAAGCTGTATGTGGCGGCATTTATCCTTTTACTGTTAGTTGATGCTTAATAATAATTATTGGAACGAAATAATTTCTCCAACTAACAGAAGGTTTAAAAGTAATCGGACCCGCCCTCCTCCCAGCAGCTTTAAGGCAAACACTGGGAAGCATGTCGAGAAACGGATCTACAGAACCTCAGGATGTAGAATAATCTAACCTACGTTCTAAATATTTAAATCTTTTGTGAATCTGAATATTGTTGTACAAGAGGTTCTTCAAATCTGAGCTGACCTCAGCTGAGCGGTCCAGCCCGGGATGATTGGACCACATCCAACCGCTTCCTGGTTCTGCCTCAGAGGCAGGATGTTTGATGTTCTCTGCGGTCTGCGTACTGACCAACATTATTCTGACCTCGCTGGTCAGAAACACAGATGCTGCTGGGGCCGTCGCTGATGGTACTGAAACTGGTCCGTAACTACTGGTCTCTCTGAACCATGAAGAACACGCCTGTGGTTTAAAGTCGGGGTTTATTTGGGTCCTCTGAAGGAGGTCTGGAATGATCCGTTTTACTCGGGTTCAGACCATAACCAGCATGTAGAACATCTGCTGCCTTCATCACCGGGCCTTTAAATGAATCCATCAGACAGAACCAGCAGCTTGCATGTCATGGCTGCTGTTCTATTACACCTATCATTTCTGCTACAGCAGCAGAAGATCTGGTTAGTTAGTCCAGTTAAAACCTTCTGATCCAGATCTTCATTTCTTCCTTTCTCCTTCCAGTGATCCAGACTTTCATGTAATCCTAAAACCTCCAACCAAACTCCGGGTTGACAGACAGAAAACATGGTTCTGGTTCCCTGATGGCTCAGCCTGCAGTAGATGATTAACTGAAGATGGTGACTTTCTGGTTCTGTTGGAGAAATACTTTTCATTGGTTCTGAAACCTCTTTAAACCTCCAGTTTCCTCAGATTTGGAAGAAAGAATAAAAAACTGCTGAAATCCTCAGTAGAGAAACTCAAATGGACCTTCAGGAAACCAGCAGAGAAACCGATCCAGAGCCGTTTAAAGTCTTACAGAGGTCTGGATCACTGGAAGGAAGTTCTGCATCTTACTGAAGAAGCTGCTGATGAGCAGAACATGGACCTCTGAGTTTCCACATTAATGATCAAACAGTTAAAGTTCTTGCTCCTGATATTTAGCTGCGATAAGAACGTTTACAGAGAGGTTCTGAAACATCGGTCAGGTTACTTCATGCAGGGTGGAACTGTGAGATCCAGACAGACAAACATGCAGCGGTCCTCACCTCTGCGACTCTGCACTGAAGACGCAGGAAAGACATGAAGCAAGGAAACACAGACAGAAGAAGGTGAGTGACCCTCAAGTTCTGAAGGTCCTTGTGAGGAGAACAGAACCATACAAGGCTTTGGACTGATTAATTAAAGAAGTAACAAGCTTCAACTGTGTTCCTGTTCAGGCAGAACAATATGACCAGAGATAACCACAGACACATAAGGGTTAGGACCTGCAGCTCGGATCAGTGGAAGCAGAATCTGCAGCGTGTGTGCGGCTGGGAGGAGTACGTACTGATCTGGTTGAGCGTTTCCTGAGGGATCCAGCTCAGATCCACGTCGTTGTGGCTCGACGTTCCTGTTTCCACCTTGGGAGCTGGGCGCCGCCTCTGCAGACAGAGACGGAGAGGTTTTACTTCACTGCGGAGATCTCCTCAGGGTTCCCACACTTCCCAACATCTCACAGTGGAATGAATGAAACAGGAGCTGATGTTTTCACCTCTTCATCACATGAAATAAGACATGCTTCATGACCTTTAACCCACAAAGACTCAAACAGAGGAGCAACACAACCCCGTCATGGCAGCCCAGTCACAGCTAATCATGCACTGGTCTGATGAAGACACCAGTTTCTAGCAGCTGGAGCTCCTTCGCTTCCTCCTGGTAACTTCCAGCTCTGGCTGCAAAACAACTGAATGATTTTCCCAACCTTTCTGGACTCCAGCAGCTGGTGAAGTCCAACGACGACGAGCAGCCCCAGGCCGGAGAGGAAGACGTACATGAAGATGCTGGGAACAGCAGAAGGAAACCAGAAATGAGATGATCTAATGCAGCAGGTTAACAGACCCACACTTAGAACCTAGATAAGACCTACGTTTCTCCGTCGAGTCCATCTTCTCTCTCAGTGATGGTGACGGTCTGGTTGAAGACGGCGTCCTGGAAAACGTTTCCCTGCAGGCGGAGGAGAAGGTCGGAGGTTAGAGAAGAGAAAGACGGAGGAACATCGATGGAAGCAGCAGGTTAAAGATCTTCCATCCAAACGTTCCCTCAGATCCTGCTCTGATCCTTACGATGCTGTCCTTGTAGTTCAGGTTGATGACGAGTCCGAACGGCCGGCCTCCCATCGGTTCTGCTGGGACGAACGAGTACTCAAAGGTTGCCTGTCTGCCGGGAGGAACCAAGGTGCCGAGCTGGAGGGCTGTGAAGTTCTGGATGTAGAACTGGTAATCCTGACACACACCAACAGAACCACGTTAGACCAGAAAGTTCTGCTCTCCGCTGAGCGCTTTGGGATTTTTGTACCTGTGGGTACCGGAACGAAGCATCCAGAGACTCCACAACGAAGTTCTCCGGTCCTTTGTTGGTGAAGCCCAGCAAGAACTTGACGATGTTGTTGGCTGGGAAGTCTGGGGAAGAGAAACCCGGGTTTAAACCAGAGCGGCGCTGAAGAAGTGGAGAGAAGAAACAAGGAGGAGGAACAATCACCTTCTCCTTTAACGAACAGGATGGTGGTGTCAGCGTTGGGAGAAGCCTTCACCTCCCCAACCAACGCCTCCTCCTCTTCATCTTTTTCTTCTGTCTGAACATAAAACAGGAAATAAAGTCAGAATAAAAAGTAAAATAAAAACTATTTTAATAAAAATCCACATCTGGGACATTTTAACACGGTTCTCCATCTTTAAAAAGACCGAACAGGAAGAACAAATCTAGTCTGGTTCTGGTAGATCCAGTCAAAACCCAACAACAGGCTCTTTATAAGAGTCTAGCAAACACAGAAACTGGGTCAGGACACCAAGCAAGTTCTCCTAGACGGATCATCTGTTGATCCTGAACCTCATCCAGATCCTTCAGCTCCTCACCAGTTCTGTGTTCTCATCATCTTCTACTTCCGCCTCGTCATCCTCATCTTCAGCCGTCACATCGTCAACAACATCTTCATCCGCAGCCTCAGCCTCCTCATCCTCGGTCAGATCCTGGGCGCTCGCTCCCGGTCCTGGTTAACACAAAGACAGCTGCTACAGGAAACGAGGACTTCCTGGGTTTTATCTCCTCTGACGTTAAACACACCGTTAATAAGATGGAAACTGTCAGCATAGTCAACATCTTCACATCTACAGTTTAACATCAAACAGGAAACGAACTCTGACCCTCCTCACCAGGGGACCTCAGGTGAAGCCAACATATTTAACTAAGAGGCTACGTGCAGAAGCAGTCCATGTTGACTGGAGGTAGCAGGAGATCAAGCTGTAAAACCAGCAACATGTTGGGACAACTGGGATGTGAGCTTCAGCGAGGACTCAACTGATGCTGCTGCTAAGAGCTGCTGTCACAGACGCCCCACCTCCTCCAGGAACACTGACCACCAGGGATCTACGATAGATCATAAATATCTGCACCAACCTGAAGGATGGAGTCTCCCCTCAGCAGATGCTCACACCGACACAGATGGTGCCTAAGAAGCCAGGGGTCACTGGTAGAGTTGGAGGCATCATAACGACCAATGAGAAAGAGAGGAGTAAAGGTTGACCTAATGAATGACAGGACTGCATGTTCTCCTCAGAAACATCACATCCAGGTTCTGATGGGGACAAAGACTCCTGGACGTCATGTTTCTTCAACATGAAGGCTTCAGGACCTTCTGAGGAGCCTTCACTCTACACAGCAGAGTTGTCAGCTCTGTTATGAGGTTCAGATAAGGAGAACCTCATGTTCTCTGACTTAGAACTGAAAGAACACAGACGGGTCAGAAACGGGCCGAAAGAGATTCTGTTTTGAAGGACACAGACAGACTGAAGGTTCTGGGCAGAGTGTCATTCATTATGACCAAACTGAGACATGGACTCCAAGGAAACACAAAGACTGGGAAACACGGGGTTAAATATTGTGTGTTCACCAATAAACACACACTCACATGTTCTGATCCGGCAGGGATGGGATACAGAAGGTCCAACCAAGCACTCCTCAAACAGGACTACAGTCTACGTCTCTGAAAGCATCTGCAGCTGAGGAGACATGAGCTGCTTCACTGCCTTCAGTGAATCTGGGCTCCCTTTGATACAAACCTGGTCCAATCAGAACAGTGAGATCCAATTCAAATCAGAGATTCTTCACATCCAAAACAAACAACCATCAATAACCAGATCATCACATGAACTCTAACATGTGATGATCCATAAGAAGCATTTCCCTCAGTCGTTACAGATGTTTGTTGATCACAGATTATTCATTACTGACCGTTCTGTAACGACCAACGGTCTATTCGGACCGGCCTTGGTGCCGCCCAGTTTAACAGAAAAAATCCTTTCATATTATCTACTGCTGACAGGTCCAAACTGCGATCAAAACCACAGTCCATAGAAATCAAATCAGCTGCATATAATGTACAATTAAACTATAGATTAGATTTTTTGGTTCAAAGGTCACCAACATACAGGCGTATAAAGTGAAAGAAGCCGATTTGAAAGGGTTGAGTAACTGGGAACAAAAAGCGAAGAAACAAGCATGAGGCGGGTTTGGGTTAACCCAGAACCTGGCAGAACCTTCAGGTTATGGCTAAACTAACTAAAACAGTATGGTTCTGCTTGATCATGTTTTCCAGTACCTATAAACCAAATCTACTTATTTCATACAGGAGCTCATGCTGTTATTAACCACAGTAAAATGCTTTATGGTTTTAAATCACATGAAATCCAATTAAATGAAATTCGACAAGAAAAGGATTCTGCTAACATCCATCAGTGTTTGACATGAAGCGTTAATTAGAAATGCGAGTAATCAGTCCTAAACTCTGTGTCACCCCGGATGTGAACCTCAACACTCAGCTGTAGTTGGACGTTTAGACTAAATGATCACTTCCTGAGCTGTGAATCTCCAGAACCCTCCATAATTAAATCACTACGTTCTGAGATTGTTCTAAAAACGAGCTGATCCGGTCCAACTGACCCGAGTGAAGCTAATTCAACGCTGTTCGCTGGTTTCTTACATCGACTCTAACTAGTTTAGTATGAAATGAGTGTCTGGAGGAGCTGTTAGCTAACAGCTCACAGTAAGGACACGTCAGTCTAAGCAGGAGCAGAAACTGCGTTCATTTCAGCTGAAATAAACACATTTAATGTCAAATAATTAACATTCAGTGACCAATGGAGGCTAAAAAGATCATACCAAACTGCGTTTTTAAATATGTTCGCCTTTAATGTTCTAAAAGCCAGGCTCTCAACCTGCGTACGGCCTACCTGTCAGCAAACAGTTAGCTCCGCTGCTAACACCTGCATGCTGGGGCGATTTCTTCCGAAAACTCTGAGCAGACACTCACCTTTGATGAGAATAGTCACCGGGAAGGCTAACAGCAGTAGCAGCAACAGCTTAGGCAGAAATTTCATCATTTTCAAGTCGGAATCAGTGCGATCTCATTCAGTGTCGGTGCAGCTGCAGCGCCTCTGTGCCTACGTGACTTCTTCTGCCGGTGAAAGAGAGGAGACTGAGCGGGTTGGTGACCCAGTGATGCCCCCTACTGTCCAGCCCCCTTTATTACAACAGGACTGCAGCGAGCGGCCAAAACTTAAATGAATATGTAAATAAAAAAGTTCTGCGCAGTTTCTCAGGTGCTTTATGACTGCGCTCTTATGGACAGAGATCTCAGAGGTTGTTTCTGGAATCTGCTGTAGCCACTCCCCCAGTTTAAGGTTTACAGACCAAACCAACACTACTTTGTGTCATTTGCCATTTGTGAATCTGGGTGAAGCTCATCTAATTTATACCCCAACGCCACGTTTTCTGATCAAAATGTCAATCTTATACCTTTTATCAGTAAGAAGTGGAGATCATGGAGTCTTGGGCTGCAGAGTTTTATACCAAAAAGCCAGAAAGTAAACACCTCTGAAGAAGATCAGTTAATTTTTTATTTGATTTTATTTCTCTCACATGGAACAGTTATTATAAAAACTGGAACAGAGTGATTGATCAGTCCAAATAAAATCTAAATAAATTGACTATAACCTGGGTTAACATACAGACTATTGATGACAAACTAATAACACAGAGAAGGCATAAGAAGCCCAAATATCCTCAAGGCAGAAACAAGAAAAACCTTCAAGTGCCTCTTCCAAAAATAACACAGATATATTCAGCAAATCATATCCAAAAGCTGCTATTGTCCAGAAAATCACACATTATAAATGCTCTCCAGCTAGAGTGATGCTTTAATTCAGGACATGATTGGATGCATTCATCACAGCAAGACAACGAATCCCTACAAATACGACTTGTTGGCGACAAATTAAAATATGAATATTTGAATTTGTCGCCAACAAGTCGTATTTATTAGGAGTGAAAAATTGTGAGATGTACAGAAACGCTTGATGTTCTCACACGGTCTGGGCAGCTTTCAGTCCAAACAAACACACTGGGACATTTCAATATCTGCACATTAAAATGTTTGTGAATCACAGAGGTTAGTGTGGCTGTTTGTGACTGAAACCGAGACTTTTTCCATCTCTGTAGAAACGTTCAACAAAGAAATGACCCAAAACATAAACGATTAACCTACCTCTGTTCAAATCATCTCAAAGAATAAAATATATCAAAAAAGAACGACTGGAATTTCTAAAATCTTTTTTCTTTTTCTTTCTTAACAACAGCTGACAGTGAAATTCTCTTGGTTTTAAATGCTAAAACTTCAGTGTTTTTTCTGTTTCTGCTCCATAATCTCTCATGTCCTTGGTTAAATTCTGTTTATTGTTTTGTGGGGGAAGTTGAAAAATCTCCAAATGAACAAAAAATCTCAGCTTTACCCCAGAAACTCCATGAAGGTCATCAGGACCCGAGTTTTATTGGTTGTGACTTCCTCTAACACTGATCCATCTGAAATGCTTCATTGTGGCTCATTTTATTCCTCGCTACCAAATAACCAAAATATTGCATATTCAGGTTGCCTGTGTGTCATTAAGAGAAACAAAGCCTCATGGATTCTGTTGAACCTGTTTTAAAACAAGTCTTCAGACTATTTCTGAACCAAACAGAGGAAAATGCAGCATCTGGATGCCTGTTTTCCTCTGTAGGAAGTAGTCGGATCATGGTTGGTTGATCCCCCATGTTTTGTTAATAGGGACTCAAACTAAACCATGATGCAGGTCTTAACTCCACTGTAAAACCACCCAGGTTTTAATTAAGAACCAGTTTAACTACAACAAACAGGATCTGAAGACAGTAATGAGGAATGATTGTTACGGCGCCCTCAGCTTTTATCGGCTCCCGTTTCAAAGATGTAGAAAAACTCTTCAAATAAATCCATCTTCACTGCAACAGCGTGACTTCACTGACATATTCAGAAATATCCAACCTTTAATGCATCAAAATTCCCTCAAAAGGGCAAGAATCTCATATTAAGAAGTAATTGTTTTTAACTAAATCATTTGTGGCACAATTATTGGCACCCCTGCTGTCAACACCTTGTTTTTGATAACATGTTGTCTTCTCCTCTAACATCTCTAATCTCCCCAGATGGTCCAGAGTTCTTGGGTTTTATCCACAGGTTTTATTTGTTAGGAGCAGCTTAAGGCAAGAAGATATGACCTTGTAGTCGTTCCAGGAACATCAACAAACATCTGCCTTCCTTTAATAGCATACTCTCTTGTCTTTCCCATTTTGAAGACTGACTAAGAGAAACAGGCCTTTTTGTGACATGTTTATGTTACTTCAATAAAAGATGAATTTATTTGAAGACATCTTTATGACAGGTGCCAATAAGTGTGGACTAAAATTAAATTATATATTAATGAAACAAAAATGTATTAACATTAAGTTGCAAAATGATTTAAATTTGAGCCATTCTAACTTAGTTTAGCTTAAAATCTTTATATAAAACTCAGTGTGAAACGTGTTCATTTCAGTGAGAACATGAGCTTCTGTACAACGCTGTTTCTTTGGGTTATTTTTAAAATATTATTCATAAAATTTGTAAAAAATAAGCCAATAAAAAGGCAAACTTTTAAATGAACTACTATTAATTATGCGTATTATTTAAATTAGTTGTGAAATGAGAGTAATTGTGATGAAATAATCTAATGTTGGTGAGAATGTTGCTTCAGATAAATCTCCTCTGATGACAGCAGCTTCAGTGGATCCAACCAGGACGTAAACCTTTTGGTCAGAACCAGTTTGGATCTTAATGAAAAAGTTCTGGTTAATTTGAGAAAACATTGTAAAACAAAGAAAAGCATCAGAATTAGTTCTGCGTGTATTTGTGTGAACAGGATGGTCTGTCTGCTGAGTTCAGGTCTGCAGCAGTGAAAAAAACAACAAAAAACAGACATAAAATTAAAAATATCTCAGAACTTTTACCTGAAACCTGGACTGTTCGAGCTTCCTCAGTTTGAGCTCTTTTTACCCTCTAACCACCTTTCTTTCATTTTTCTTCTCTAGCTGTAAAATCGGATCTTTTTACCAACCCTAAATCCATCTCTCCTCTGGTTGATTAGAGCCTCATCTTCTCAGACAGACTCATTTTAAATGAACCACATCCTACCCTTCCTAAATGAACCGGGCCAGAAAATGAAAGAACCTCCTTCGTGTGGCTTTGATGACTTAATGTGACTCTGGGTTTCTAACCCACAGCATCAGCCGAGAACTTGTGGACGTCATTTATTCAGGTGTTGGAAAAGAAAAGAGTCCTGAAATGTAAAGAACATCACCATCATCTGTTTTAAAAACACTGAGAGCGCATTTTTGCTGAAAGTTTTCTCCCCTGCAGGACATCGCCTCCTCCTCCTCCTCCTCCTCCCTCTTCCTCTTCAGTTGCAACACTCCACGTAGTTTGCAGGCAGCATACCGGACTTGCCGGTTCTCTGCACGGTGCCGTACATCCAGCCTTCATCGATGGGCTGGGCGTTGATGATGACGTCTCCGTCCCTGAAGGACACCTCGTCGTGGTCCTGAGCCGCGTAGTCGTACAGCGCTCGGTAAACACGCTGAGATCAACACAGAGCAGCAGAAATAAAAACAGAGCCGTTTTCACAGTTCGTTGCACAGAAACCACCAACTTCACTGTGTTTTACTGGGATTTCAGGTGATTAGTGCACGATTGTGACATGGAGGGAAAATGATACCAGGTTTCCAAAATGTTTCATAATAAAACTGAAAGGTGTGGTCTGCATTTGCGTTCAGTCCTGATTCCATAGCTTCTAGAACCACCTCTGTCTGCAGAGCTGCTGCACTGCGAGGGGTGGTGTCATTAGGGTTGGTGTACATGTTAGAGGTGGACTACAAAATTCTATTTTTATTTCTTATGGCGTTCTTTAACATCTTTCTTCTTACCAGTCTTTCAGAACGGCCAGATTTATAGAATGACTACATTTCCTGTCAACAAACGCTCCCACCTGAGCTGCAGATCGCTGCAGCTGCCCCAGAGCTACCACGGTCCTCTTGGCTGCTTCTCTGATTAATGCTCACCTCGTCCAGCCTGTCAGTTTAGGTGGACATCCATGTCTTGGTAGGTCTGAAGGGGGTCCATCCTCTCTCCATGTTCAGATGATGGGTTGAACAGAACTCTGGGAGATGTTCAGAGCTTGGGATTTTGTTTTAGAACCTAACCCTGCTTTAAGCTGAACCAGAACCTTCTCCCTGACCTGTCTGCTGTGTTCCTTGGTTGCTGGTTGTTCTCTAATGTTCTCTAACAAACCTCTGAGGCCAGAAACAGAACATCTGCATTTAATCTGAGATTAAATTGGACCCAGCTGGACTCTACAGATTAGCTGCCATCTAAAGGCAGCTGGCAGCTCTGGATTTTATTTTGAGGTTTTAGAGTAAAGGGTTGCTTCCCTTTTTAGATTCTTATTTGTAAAACATGTTGAAATAAATTTCTATCCACCTCACAATTGTGCTCTACTTTGTGTTGGTCTGTAATTTGTTTTTAATAAATGTATTAAAAGCAAAATAATTCAAGGGGTGTGAATACTTTTGTAAGACGCTGTATCTGTTTTCTCTATCAGAAACTATTAGTGCAATCAATGCTGTTCAGGAGCGTACCGATGTGGCAGATTGGGGCGGTGATGTGACGGATCTGACGGACGACATGCTGGTCTGATGCATGTAGCCGTGGTACTGCTGATGCTGCTGCATCTGGAGGCCCTGATGATGATGGTGGTACGCTCCGGGCAGGACAGGAGCTGCGAGACAAACACAGAAACACACAAGGGAAGTCAGCAGCCTGCAGCCGTGTATTACTGTCCTCTGAATAAATCCAGGGATCGGCGTGAGGTAAACTCAGTGAGCTGCATGCACAAACCTGCAAGAAGGAGGTGAGTTAGTCTGAGGAGAACACACAGCTTATATGTCAGAAATCAGGTTCACGCTGCTGGGAGTCAGAAACAAGAGATACCAGGAGTGCTGGTGCCGCTGCAGTCCCAAAGGTCAGAGGTCAGAGAGCTGGCAGACTGCTGGGAGTGCCGTCTGCTCAGCCTGCGGCCTGCACGCTCTGACAGGCAGCCGTCACCAGATGGCAGCACAAGGCACGGAAAAACCCATCGGTGAAAAAAGAAGATGGAAAGAAAGAAACGCTCATTAGATCAAATAATTTAGAGAGCAGCTGTTAGTCGGATTATTATGAGAAACATTTTTCTGCAGATGACTATTAGAGCGACCCAAATGGTACTGGAACAGTCAGCTTTCACATGAATAGTTCAGTTTCTTCCATTAATATAAAACCTAAACTATTAATTTAAACTGAGGCTAATCTGTTTATGTTCAGACCTAAACGGACCAGAGTTCCCAGTCCAAAGACATTCTTCTTCTGGCTTTTCAGCCCTGCCCACAGAAAACTTTTGATTGGGATTGTTTTACTGTTGATATTGATGATTATATTCCCATAATCAACAGCACCTTTAATTTGTGGAATATGATGTACTTCAAGTTTCATTTGTAACTTTAGGATTTTTGATGTTTTCTACAGAATTTAAAGCTATCGTTCATTTTCAACTCTATTTCTCAATATTCTCTTTATCATCAGTTATTCCTGTTTAAAAGGGTATTATTCATACCCCCAGGCTCCATTTTATATTTCATATTATTCATATATATATATATATATATATATATAATTTTTTTTTCTAAGTATGCTATTTTTATTGTCTTGTCATGGCTTGCGGATGGTTTCATTGCTGTAAATCTCTGTACAACACAACACGAATCTGTCAGTGAATTTTAAATAATTGGAAACAGAAACATTTTGTCCCAAAACGTCGTTTAGAAACTTGTTTTTAGGGTTATTAGATCCTAGCAGACCAGTTGTTCTACTAGGATCTAATAACCGTCTGACTCCATTTTTTACTTCGACTCCACTGCAGCTCCGTTTTCACAATCCTAACGTTAAGCTTTTCTTTTTTAGGTTTCGAGTATTTCTTGTTCAAATATTTTTTCGAACCAAACTATTTATTTTATAATCCTTGTTTAAATTATTTTGTTCTTTTTCCCCCAATTTCATCTAATGGAACGTCAAAGTGCTCAAAATGTAATAAATAAATGAAACATTATGAAATGTAATTTAAAAGCTGACTTTTATGTATTATTTTGAAATACAAAAACAGCTGGTCACATTAAATTATTATCTATTATTTATTGATACTTATTTCATAATGTTTCATTTATTTTTATTTATATTTAATTTCGAAAACTTTGGCGTTCCATGTGTCATGTTCTTGCTTTTGTTCTGTAAACTGCATTGAAATGTTTTTCATCTTTAAAATTAAAATGAAACAAAAACCAACAGCCATGCAGATAACTTCACACTGAATAATACAGAGGAAAACATTGTCTGTAAAATAAGTTGTGTGCACCTTCAAGGCTAATTTGTGAACAAGTTAGCAGGTTGATGAGTTGGTGAATAAGAAACTAAATCAGCTGCTCTGCATGTTAACTAAAATAAGTGGTTTTAATTGTTCTATTGTTTGCTGTAAAACAGATTCTCCTGCAGCCACTCGCAGTCTTGTCTAATTATGAAGGTGATCTACCCGACATCCTGCGGAGACTTTTGGACTGAATGTTGTCTTCCAGAGGGTCAAAATCAAAGATGGAGCCTGGATCTGTCCTCCACACCTTCAGGTCTTCAGAGAGGAGGACAAAAAAAGAGAGTTCAGCCCACAAACTGCAAGAGTCCAACAGTGTTCATCTGTATAAGAAAAGCCTTAAACTGTGAAATAAAACACAGTCTGAGTTATTTTTGAGTTTTCTCTGTTGAACAGAAATAATAAAGTAGTAAAACAAAGCAAAGAAAAATGATTTATGCTGAATGATCCTGAAAACAAAATAAATATATTTAGATGATGTCTTAATTATAAGAAGCAGACTGAGCTCAGCAGCAGTCTGAGGAAAATCTGTGCAGAAGATCCACAAACAAACAAATGATTAAAATGCAATAAAAAATGAAATATGAACTCGGTAAGGAACAATTCTCCAGCTTGTAAGTTCAATGATGCATCCCATCGGTTCTGGAAGCAGTTCAGAAATATCCATCAACATGAAGAAACAAGCTGAGGTCTGGAAAAAACTGTCCAGGTGAACAAACTGCTGGTTGGATTTACTAAAAACTTCTACTTGAGTCGCAAAACAGTGAAAAGAGGCTCAGATCGGATCACAGATAAAAACACGTGAGAAGATCAGAGAGGAAATCTTCTCCTGCGTCCCTAAAACCCTGAAACACGGTAGAACCAGGACCCGAGGCTAGATGGAGGAAAAACCATACAAATGATTTTATGTACAAAACACTTTAAAGGTGTAGAAGGTACACCTGGGATGTAGAATGATGTGAACTCATCGGTATCATTTTACCTGTAGGAAAAAAGTAAAGAGTAGGAAAATATGTTGAGTAGAATGTAAAATTACTTTTGGGACTTGAAATGTTGTGAAAATCCACAAATTTGGACTTTCAGAGCAAAACATCACAGAAACTCAAACTAACTGATTCCAGTTCCCAAACATCTGAGAGAGATTTAAAGGAAAAGGAGGCGAAACGTGATAAACAAAAACCCAACTGACTCTTTTTAACTCCTTGAAAGTATCTTGTTATCTGGTCTGAATGCCGTGTTTCTGCAGCTGTTTGCTGCAGGGGCACCGAGTGATTGGCTGGTGACTGGAATCAGATGATTTTCAGCTTGACATGCTGGACAGAAACCTTCAAAAATCTTTTTTTCCATCACTAAAGGTCCATTATGTAGGGGTAGTGATGTGTTTAAAGACCAGGAGACTAGAAAACTAGTTGAATCCTGGTAATTACTGTTCTTAAAGAGAAATCAGTATTGGCTAAAACGGGTGTAGGTGGATCAAAGCTTCACAAAAACCAGAGATGGACCATAAAACTTTGTCTGACTGAGAAAGTTGAAGGCCAATCAAATCCTGGATTAAAACCTGAAGTTCAGACAAACTGAGGAGGAGAGGTCAATAGGAGCAGGAGTAAATGGAAAACAGGAGAGGAGGAAAGAGCTCAAAGGGTTGAGGAAAACACAAACTTCCTTCCTGAAGTTTCAGTTGAAATGAACCCCCTGAATTCATTCCTTACACACAACAACGTGCTCCTTCAGCGTTTTTCACTGACCTACGATGATGCCTCCTGGCCGCCTGTCCATCTCCACACCCTGGGGGTGGATCCCTTTGCTGTAAGCCGCCTCCCCCATCATCTGATTGGCTCTCTGGTAGCGCTCCATGCTGGGATCATCCAATCCTGGCGTGAAGCCTCGGCCGCGGGTCCGCTCAAAGTCCTCGTGATACTTGGCCTGAAGAAGAAAAACGGAGAGACGTGACCTGATGAAGACGATGAGGAGTTCCCACAGAAAACACACACACACACAGCTCAGGGTGCATTTGGTCAGTGAGCAGATAAAACCCAGCCATTAAAGTGCATTAACTAACACACTCTCCTCCGCCTCATTGAGCCACTTATTGAAACACGCTGCTGTGGTGTCTTCGTTCCCTGCAGGTGGGGGTTAGTATCTGTGCAGCAGCCCCACCCTCTGTGGCACATCACTCATGTTAGCTCCGCCCAGCTGTGAACCATGGCAACCAGGAAGCTACCATGGAGACCGAGTCTTGGGTCCTCCTGACCCGCCTGTACTCGGGCGTGTCTAGCTCGGTGCAGCTCCGCCCCCTCAGCTCCTGCAGGCCGCGCCGGTACTTCACCTGTTCAAAGACACGTTTATACGATGTTACTGAGGAACACACAGCTTTGTTAGAGCAGTTCAAAGGTCATCATGATTCAGGTATTTCCCTTATTTGGTCGAAGCAGTTCCTGTGGTAAAAAGCTAATGCTGGTTTTGTTAAAGGTAAGAATCAGTTTGGTTTTCCACAGCCTGAGAACCAACATGGAGCCCTGTCATCACAGCGCTTACATTAGGAGACACTTTTCAGCAGCAATCCAGGCGTTTCTGCATTCATCTGGATGTGCATCTCAGAGCAGACAGGTATCAAATGTCTCAGTAGGAGTGTGATTTATGAACAGGTGGGGTTTGTGAATGCTCTGCTGGATGTTGACTGATGTTTCTGTTTAAAATGCTGCTACGAACAGAAGAAGAACCAACAGTGTTTGTAATTAGCGACTGTAAAAGATGATCGATGCTAGCGCTGACCAGCCCTAACTGAGACGCATCGCTGAAAACTGCAGGAAGACAAGAGACAGAAAGCTGCTAATTTAACTTCTCCAACTAAATAAACCAGCTTTAGATGAACTGGACCTCTGCATATGACATGCATGGTTCTAAGATCTGGCCCAGAGGCAGTTCTTGGTTCTGTGGCAACATGGAGCTGGTCACTGGCTGTAGAAACAGAAATCAAATCAGTACTGGACCCGGCCCGATGGAAGAAGCTCCACAGGCAGAAATGACCTATGAGGCCGTCAGTGCTTCTCAAAAAACATAAAACTACATAAATGTGTGTCTACAGATGTGTGTTTGCGTCTTGCCGAGCTGATGTTCTCCTGGTTCTGTTTGACCCGCTCCACCTCTGGAGTCACAGCCACACTGGTGGTCTTGGCTGGGGTCTGCTTGTATTTCACCTGGCAGGAAGTCAGACAGGAAATTAAATTAAACACTGAGTTCTGTTCAGGCACAGAACTTCTACCTGGTACCAAAACGTCCTGCTGACAGTCAGAACCTCACATTAGTGCACATCTGAATCTGAACAACTTTTTTTACGAGCAACCCATGCTGCACAAAAAGGTACCAACCGAGACTTCCTGTCATGAACAATTCAAAATAAAAGCATTTATTAACAGCACTGGGCAGGAATGATCACTGCCTGGTGCTGAAAACAGCCGGGACTGGCGGCTGAAAACAGCCGGGACTGGCGGCTGAAAACGGCCGGGACTGGCGGCTGAAAACGGCCGGAACTGACGGCTGAAAACAGCCGGGACAAACAGCCGGAACTGACTGAAAACAGCCGGAACTGACGGCTGAAAACAGCCGGGACAAACAGCCGGAACTGACTGAAAACAGCCGGAACTGACTGAAAACAGCCGGAACTGGCGGCTGAAAACAGCCGGAACTGACTGAAAACGGCCGGGACTGGCGGCTGAAAACGGCCGGGACTGGCGGCTGAAAACGGCCGGGACTGGCGGCTGAAAACGGCCGGAACTGACGGCTGAAAACAGCCGGGACANACTGACTGAAAAGGGCCGGGACTGACGGCTGAAAACGGCCGGGACTGGCGGCTGAAAACGGCCGGAACTGGCGGCTGAAAACAGCCGGAACTGACGGCTGAAAACGGCCGGAACTGACGGCTGAAAACGGCCGGGACTGACGGCTGAAAACCGCCGGAACTGGCGGCTGAAAACGGCCGGAACTGGCGGCTGAAAACGGCCGGAACTGACGGCTGAAAACGGCCGGGACTGACGGCTGAAAACGGCCGGGACTGACGGCTGAAAACGGCCGGAACTGGCGGCTGAAAACGGCCGGAACTGGCGGCTGAAAACGGACGGAACTGACGGCTGAAAACGGCCGGGACTGACGGCTGAAAACGGCCGGGACTGACGGCTGAAAACGGCCGGAACTGGCGGCTGAAAACAGCCGGAACTGACGGCTGAAAACGGCCGGAACTGACGGCTGAAAACGGCCGGGACTGACGGCTGAAAACCGCCAGAACTGGCGGTTGAAAACGGCCAGAACTGGCGGCTGAAAACGGCCGGAACTGGCGGCTGAAAACAGCCGGAACTGACGGCTGAAAACAGCCGGAACTGACGGCTGAAAACAGCCGGAACTGGCGGCTGAAAACAGCCGGAACTGACGGCTGAAAACAGCCGGAACTGACGGCTGAAAACAGCCGGAACTGACGGCTGAAAACAGCCGGAACTGGCTGAAAACGGCCGGAACTGGCTGAAAACAGCTGTGCACTGTTAAGCATCCGGATTGGGACACAGTTTATTATTTTCTTCCTTTAATTCCAGTTAAAGGTTTTCATGGTACAAATCGTCCTTTTGAACGTGGTAAATCTGTTTTCTGATGTACTGTAGTATTACTTGGTCAGCCTTTTTATAGCGTTTGACTAAATGGTCAATAGTTGGATATAGTCCACTAGGTGGCGATAGCAGGTTCATTAGGTGTTGGATCTATAATCTAAGAAAAAGAAATGCTGTCCAAGTGATCCTCACCCAGACTTTGACACCAACTACGTGTCCTTCCTGTCACTGACTGGAGAGACTGAGGAGATCCCGATTCCAGGAACCCAGGCAGCCCTTACCAATGAATAACTCACACAGATGTTTTACAGTGTCAACAACATCCTGACCAATCAGAGCACAGAAAGCTACCATTAAACTTGTTGTCTTACATCTTTCAGGCTTTTTGTAAGATTTATTTTCCACTTTACTCTCTGACGGATCTCTGATCCAGAAACATCATGTCTGTTAGGTTTGAATCAAATCAAACCTTCATGATCATCAGGCTCTTTCTATCTATTTCTACTTGTACTCGTCGTCTTCCGCTTTATCCGGGACCGGGTCGCGGGGGCAGCACACTCAAACGAGACACCCAGACGTCCCTCTCCCCAGACACCTCTTCCAGCTCCTCCGGGGGGAGCCCAAGGCGTTCCCAGGACAGCCGAGAGACAAAGTCCCTCCAGCGTGTCCTGGGCCTCCTCCCGGTGGGACGTGCCTGGAACACCTCCTGAGGAAGGCGTCCAAGAGGCATCTGTTATAGATGCCCGAACCACTGGCTCCTCTCGATGTGGAGGAGCAGTGGCTCTACTCCGAGCTCCTCATCCTATCTCTAAGGGAGCGCCCGGCTACCCTACAGAGGAAGCTCATTTCAGCCGCTTGTATCCGGGATCTCGTTCTTTCGGTCATGACCCAAAGTTCATGGCCATAGGTGAGGGTAGGAACGTAGACCGACCGGTAAATCGAGAGCTTC